>LKNJ01002293.1:0-26851 GCA_002120245.1 Maccullochella peelii
TTTTAGCTCTTTGAGGTCAGCTCATGAAAAATTGGAGCAAAAACAAAAGTGTTGCGTTTATATTTTTGTTCAGTGTAGCTAGCTTTCATTCATTCATGAAAAAATCATGCTAGAAAAATAGTGAGCAAGTGTGGATGAGATTGACACAGCTGTACACGTTGTTGTAAGTTGAGGTAAAGAAATAACAACTCTTAAATCAACATATTTCTTTTATCAGTGTGAAAAATGTTAAATTAACTACTCCTTACAACTGCACCTTCCGTGTCGACTGAAAGTGACGATGGCAGGACGAACACGTCACTTGCTACTGATGTTAGGGCAAATAATTTTAAAAATAATCCTCCCAAAAGGAAATTGGCTAACATGAACACAATGTCAGGCTGAGTGGAATTAAATGTCAATGCAGCCTGATTACCAGGCTGTGAAAATATGACAAACTCAGCAGACAAATTAACAACCTGACAAGTAATTTATGCTGCAGGAGTAGTGTAATCTGGGTTTTTTTTTTTTGGGTGCTTTGATACTTTTTAACCCTGTGTAAACATGTCACCATTGGAATCCATTGTAGCCAGCTTGAATTCAAGCTAATCATAGCCTTCATTTTCTATGAAGGGCATAGAACAAACCTTTTACAGCTCCCTTTCAAGCCTACAGGGGCAGAGTATTTGATACTAAAAAGATTTTGGGTGGAGTATCAAAGTGTTTTTAGACAACACCGCTATACAGTATATTACAGCTTACAGCATTAACAAATCAGTGCAAATAAACTTGTGCAATGTGTGACAATGCACAGTTGTGTGAAAAAGGTTCACAGTATTAGTTATTTTAAATCAATTAACATCTGTAGAAAATAAATGTAATCACATTATAATGAACTTAAACAACACCCTTCTCACCCTTGGTGGAAACACCATGGTGGTTGTGTTACTTTTCTGCAGCAGCAACGACATTGCTCTGCATGGCAACAGTATTACAGCTGCTGGTCCAGTGATTAAGGGAACATGAGCTGGACACTTGTTATAACCCAGGATGCATTACATTATATTTGTGCTGATTATAGCCACAATATGGCATCCCAACTAACTTTTGAGTTAATTAAGGTTAGGCAAATACAACACTTGGTTCAAGTTTGTCTGAGACAGCATGTTAACTGAGTTCTCTGGAGTGAATGTTGGATACGCCAACTACCCATCCACCGCCACCCTTATGTTTCACCTTTCTACTTTCCACGTACATAGAAGACACACTATGTCCTGCACAATCCTCCAATAAAAACTTGGATACCAGGGATGCTGGGCTGTGTTGTTTTTGATAATACTCTGCAAATGTTTAGGTCCTTTTTTAATGTAAGCTGGTCCATTCAAATCTGAATGGAGACCAGTAACACCTGTGTGAACACAGAAGCTGTACCCTCTTCTCTTCTATTCACTCGCATAAGAGGAAGATTTAGGTGGAAGTTTGTGTTAAACTGAGCGACAGTATGATGGTATAACTTTATGGCTAGGAGGGCATCCAGCAGGGAAAGCAAAGAAGATTTTTGCTTCTGTGACCTACTTTTGTACATGCTAATTAATTTTCTTCTACAAAAATGCACCTGCAACTCCATTATTCAATCAGTATAGATTGTAATTTAAAAATTGACTTGGGTTATTGTCTGACAAATGGAAACAGATATACAAGTTGGCCTATGATTGATGATCAATTATTTCAGCAGCAGCTTCAACTAGTGCAATATCTCCGTTCTGGTAATCCCTTTAGCAGAGGTGGGACCAAGTCATTGTTTTGCAAGTCACAAGTAAGTTTCAAGACTTTGCACTCAAGTCCCGAGTCAAGACAGGCAAGTCCCGAGTTAAGTTCCAAGTCCTAAACTTTGAGTTCCGAGTCCTAAACAAACAGTGAACTCATGACTCATTGGTGTCCAAGTTAAGTTGCAAATCTTCTTTGATATTGTCGAGTCTGAAGTCATCAAATTTGTGACTTGAGTCTGACTCGAGTCCAAGTCATGTGACTCTAGTCCACACCTCTGCCCTTTAGTAGCATGCAGCTTCCAGAGCTACAGACGAAGTCAGCCAAGCAGCCACACTGTTCTGATTTTGTGGACGGGAGCCACTTCGCTCTTCTTCTCTGTGGAGCCCTTTGAAACGTTTGATCTCCTGTAAGTCTGTGTGTTAAGTCAGCGCTGCGGTTGGCTGCTTGATAACTCACCTCTGACTCACTAGTGACGACAACATGCAAATGGAGCTGTCAGAAAGCTGAGAGGCTGGAAGAACTGTGTTGTTGTGATTCCTCTGTGATCGCGATCCAATTTACAGGTACCACCAGATGTATCACGTCCAACACATCTGTATGTGTTTGAGTTACGGATACATCACACTATACTGTGTATAAGTGTGAGTGCACTTGGGTTTTCCAGCATATGTATGTGGAATGGGCTTGTGTGTGTGTGTGTGTGTGTGTGTATATGTGTGTAACTGTGTGAATGTCGCAGTGTCCTTGATACGATTGGACAGAGATTAGAGTGATCCGGCCACAGATGATAGCCTGTGATGACATTATACCCAGTGTGTGTGTGTGTGTGTGTGTGTGTGTGTGTAGGTGAGTTGTAAATTCATCTCCAGCAGTTAACTGTAGAGTAGAGTGGCTCAGCCAACAACCCCAAATGCAACTGCATTGTAAATGGCTTCAGCAACGTAAAGGTTACATCCCTCTTGCCTATTGCAAGTATGTGTTTACAGAGTAGGATTTCTTCTTTTCTGAGATTTTGCTGAAGATGTTGCGATTTTGAAGTCTTGATATGAAATTACTGTTCTTTTTTAGACTCCAGATTTCATAATCGTTGGCTAAAAGTATGATTTGTTTTAATTAAAAAGTAATCCAGGTGATTATCTGTAGAGTGCAAACAAGAGCTGCAAACAAGCAGATTTTAAAAAATGTAAACAAATGCAGGCTAAAAAACATGGCAAGTATAGATAGTTCTAAGTTTGAACATTCAGTGTGATTTATGTGCAATAACTTTTCACTAGTTTCCTCCAGATATGTTGTGCAGTGCAGGATAAGGTGTGACTCGGCAGTACAAGAAAAGAGAGCTGAAGTTAGGGACCATCTCAAAAGCGCGTGTAAACTGGCCGAGAGAGTTTCTTTCTTTTGAATGTAAAAATGTATACATGTGTATTCTGAGAACTATCATTATTATTGGTAGAAGTAGTTGAAGTTGTTTTTAAGTTAATTTTTAAATACTTTTACGCTGTTTGCTCACTGATTACTTTTGTTGCAATATGTCATCTGCTCCGATTCAAAACGTATCCATGGAAGTAAATACATTTTTGATAAATTGTACAGATCAATGGGAGAAAACATTTTTGGATTATTTGTTTTTACTGATCACACAATTTTGGCAGTTCTGACATTAATGTGATGTAGGAAAAACAAGTTAAATGGGAAATGATTTTCTGTTTCATTAGAAAGATCATAGGAAACAGACTGATGGAGATAAATTGACAAGGAAAGAAGGAGAAATAATGGGTAGAGATGGGTACAACGATTGAACAAGGGACAGGAGGAGGGGGGAGGAGATAGAGGATGGAAGATTAAATCAGAGGACAAGGTGAAAGGGTGTCGAATGGTAAAAGTGAAGGCAGATAAGTACTATTATATAGAGGTAGATAGAAAGTGAGATAGCAAGAGAGAGTAAGGAAGAGCTGGAAGTAGAAATGAATGGGAGAGCAAAAAGTGATTGAATTTGAGGACAAGATGGTAAGGTGTCAAATGGTATTATTGAAGGCAGATAAATACCCATAGATGGATAGATTGATGGAGATAAATGGATAGATAGGCGTAGGTAATGGAGCAGAGAATAAGGGAATGCAAAAGGAGGAGGAAAATATAAGGGGTCACCAGAGGATGGAGGGATGAAGGGAACAATAAGAAGAAAAGAGGAGTGACAGAGGGAGGGAGCAGATAGGGGTCACTTCAGACAAATGGATGAGAAATGACCAAAAGAGGAGTGAAAGTGAGCAAAAGATGAGGAGAAAATGGGGTCATTGGAGGCAAAATGGTAAGATGAGGGGAGGAAAATGAGGGGAAGATCGAAGGGGAGGTGAGATGAGGAGAAGGTGGTTGGCAGAATGGAGGGAAGAGACCAGGGAAGAGTGAGAGCCCAGCAGGAGAGCAAGGAGAGTGAAGGTGAGGGTGAAGAGAAACGGGCTCTGAGGAGAAGCAGAGAAATAGGTAGAAGGAGGGAAAATAGATGTTCTGCAACATGGAGAATAATGAGCAGATCTATACTGTACACTGTTAGATTAGTCAAACCACAATTGAAGAATAACAATAAAGAAAACATGAAAATGAGAAGGGAAAAATGAGTAAATATTTGCAAATCAGTTTAGCTGTCTATATTAGCTGAAGGCAGGACCAATAGCTGCAAGTGCAAGTGTACAAAGTCTACGGAAGAAAAGAAAGCAGTGAGACCTCAACCAGGAGAGAGGAGGAATTATCAGCACTAAGACATAGATGTGCTCTGTATGGGGGAATTATAGTGCATACAAAGTGAATGCGTATACAAAAAGTACACATTCTGGTTTGATTTTGGAGGCTTCTGTTACATCTATACATGTGTTCCCTCTTGGACAAACCACCAATCATCACTGCACATCTGTTATTATGCAGACAACACCCTGCTATTCCTCTCTGGTTACCATAGCAAGCTGGGTTCTCCCTTTAAATGTTTAGCCATGTTAGCGGCATGAATCTAGGGATTGGAATGATGGTTGGCCGGTCGGTCCATCTGTCAGTTTGTCGGCCCACCACTTCCATCCAGACTGAAATATCTGTCTGATGAATCTTACTGACTTTTCCTCTAGCACCACCAGTAAGTTGACATTTGTGTTTTTTTGTGAAATGTCTCAACAACTATTGGATGGATTGCCAAGAAATTTGGTACAGACATTTGTGTTCCCCTCAGGATGAATTGTAAAACTTTGGTGATCCCTTAACTTTTCATCTATATCTCTACTATACTTTAGTTTATGACCAAATACCTGCAAAAATATTGACATTCCCATCAGCTGAGGCTGATGGGAATGTTTAGAGCTAAGTATTACAGTTAGCATGCTAACATGCTAAACTAATATGTTTGACATGATACACATTACGCCTGCTTAACATGTGCATCAACATGTCAAAATTGTAATTGCCTATGAGCATGTAATTGCCTGACATGTAGACCTGTCAAATTCTGGTGTAATATTACAGTATAACCCTAATATTGGCTACATTCCATTTAGGTGTGCTATTTCCAGGGCCCTGGTATTCTACATCCAGGCTAATTTTTATGGCTTATTGACGCACCTAAATAGGACAATGACATTAATCCTATTAATGTTAATGTCCGGTCTAGGGCTTTCTCCCAATTGCATTCTATATAATAATTGTATACACTATATCAATATACAATTTGAGTAGTGTCTGATTTCAGTTATTAGTTAATATAAAAACAATCAAAGGACTTTAGTATTTTGTACCAACCGGAAATGATACAATATGTGCACCCACAGAAGTCAATCAAACTGGGACTTTAGAATGTCACATGTCAATTTGACTCCACAAGAGAAGGCACAATAGTTAATATTGAATAGGTTTTCAAGAAGATTAGATTTAGTCCTTTTTTCCCTCCTATATACAGTATATCTTTAGCTTTCTCAACATAACTTACAATTCATTAAAATGTGTTGCAGCTCTGAGCTGCTCCTTTATTTCTGTTGTGCAGTATGGAACAATAGTGTACAACAGCTCACTCAAAAATCAAGTGTTGTTTTGGGACAGAGCTGAAATGTCTGCTGTGAGAAAGGTCTACAGGGCACGGAGGTGAAGGAACTAATCTGGGAAAGCAGGTTGGTAATTAGGCTGATTGGTGAAAGGAGCAGCAGACTGCTCACTGGGTGCAGGTTGTGCACCGTGTGCTTATTATGGCTCTGGTAAGCACAACTGACTGACCCCCTTATTATTTTTTTTGATATAGTCGCTAATTCTGTAAATGTAAAGTGGTCCTTATGCGAGTTACACTACTGAAAATTACAATTAAACGTGTAATTAAACACAAGTAAGGGAAATGTCAATCAAGCAGAGGTTCACAGCCACAGCCACACAGAGAGGACTAATCAGGCATATAAATGAAAACACCTGTGTGGGTGAACAAAGGCAATTACTTTCTAAATAGGTTCTTATTGTGGGACATTTTTACTACTTTTCTACAGTTTTCTGGCTACCATTCCCTGTGTTCCCAGTTAACTCGACACCAGCGCCATAACTAACCAGAGTCAGTTTATCAGTAAGCAGCAATCCTCTTTCCTTTTATTCAAATTACAACATCAACTATAGTTCCAGTACAGAATATGCAAACTAATGGCATCCATGCTCAAATCTTCAGGTCCTGAAGTGTGAATATCCTCCTTCATACTGTTGTTACACCGCCCATAAAAACTGGCAGCAATATACATTAGGATCATCTGCTTAAAACCAGCAAATGTGTCAATGAAGACACATCTTTATTTATATGCTACCCTATGTTTAATTGCTGCATTTAAATTCAAACATTTTAGTGCTCTCTACTTATCATATTCACTGCTGACATAACCCAGTATCTATATGCAGATCATAAAAAATTCATATGATCATTTGAATCTGCCCCTCAGTGGGCCGAGCTCTATTGGCTGGTTATTGGCATTCATAGTAAGAGAGATCCAACCAGCAGACATCATTATCATCCTGCCAACTGAGAACAGTTCAGTCCGATTTATGAAAATGATCTGTCTTCTCTCCCAGAAGTTAGATGGTTTTAAAGGGGAAGAAAAACTAAAGCTGAAATAACGTGTCCTTCCAAATGCCAAGCCCATATATATTCTAGAAAGAAACTTCTGTGCTCGTTTGCTAACTAGTTTTCATGCATATTTTTCCAAATTAGCTGAGATACTCTACAATCTTTTCACATACCCCCCTGGCTACTGCTGAAGTACAACCCTGGGGTACAAGTGCCCCTGGTTGGGAATCATTAACCTAGAGGTTTGAACGTTAACAAGATTAACATTCACATCACCACATGAATATGTGTCAAATTTCAAGCTTCCATGTACAGTAGTTATGATAAGAATAGTACCAAAGCACCATGCTGTGCTGTATTTAGGGATGGACGAAAAAAAAATTTTAATTAACAAAATATAACGGTATGAGCAGAGTGGGAATCTCAGCAGGGTTACAGAAGAGAAATAAGGATAAGAAGAGACTGAAAGAGAGGGGTACAGAGGAAAAAAAGAAAAATAAATGGAGAAGGTCAAGAGGAATACGGGATGCAGGCTTTAATTTTCCTCACTCCCCTTCTGTTTCAATCTCTCCTCGTCCTTCCATCTTAGTCTTCCCCCCTCCAGACCCCTTTGCATTAGACCGGTCATTGATCCTGTCTAAACAAACACACATATGTATTCAACACAGCAATATGCCACTGGGAGCAGAAGACACATCTCCATGGTTCTTGTGTGTGTGTGTGGTAACAGAAAATAAGAAAGAGAGAGAGGAGCATGTAAAACCACAGTTAGTAGTCTGTGTGTGTGTGTGTGTGTGTGTGTGTGTGTGTGAGAGAGAGAGAAGGGATAAATCACTCTTATTTAGTAGTCCCGCCTAGTGTGTGAGAGTGTTTGAGTGTGTGTGACAGCTTCAATGTAAGCAGCTTCTCTCCTAACGTCTAAAGTCAGAGGGGACATCTTAGCATTTGGAGAGGTCTGGAATCCAAGCACGCACGCACGCAAGCACATACACAGGTGGTACAACTAAATAAGCCCCTCTCAGGGTGCGCCAATCTTATTTTCCCTGGCTGCTGCACACACTCGCACAAAGTAAATGCGAGGAGAGCTTCTCGTCCCTACTACTGTCTTATTTTCAAATTTACTGCAGCTCCTGCATGCACACACATACAC
This sequence comes from Maccullochella peelii, assembly GCA_002120245.1. Lineage (NCBI taxonomy): Eukaryota > Metazoa > Chordata > Actinopteri > Centrarchiformes > Percichthyidae > Maccullochella > Maccullochella peelii. The sequence goes on from LKNJ01002293.1 coordinate 7,965, forward strand.
ACAAAAAGACAACAAAATAACTTTACAGTATGTATGAGCACACACGCTGAAGGCATATGGAATGCCATTAATGTCTTTCATTGTTTTATTTTCAAGACATAAACATCATATTTTTTTATAATTATGTTTTTTTTCTTGTTCATGAATAAAAGTGTAATGGTTTTAAGTAGCTACAAAAAAACATTAACATCTTCTTAATTTTCATTTCAAGCAGTAAACCAACATGTGCCAGAAATGCCTGTCATCAACTTGGGCTGTGACACACCAGTTAGCATTTTAGCAAGTCCCCAAGGAGGATACATTTTCCACTGAAATGCTGCAGACTAGGTATGGTTTACTTCACTTTCAGGATAGGAGTCTAAATTTGGTATTCTGAACAACGCTGTTTGAGCACATGCTAAATAAAATATCTTATAGCTCGTAACATCCAAGTGGAAGGAGTTAGGGGCCAGTGTACTTCATAAGTAGCATTAGCTGTGAGCGCTAGCATTATTAGACAGGTTAACTCTTGCTGGTAACTTTACTTTTCCTGCTTCCTCCCTGCCTGGACCACATGCAGTACATGTTCTGTGGTTACTTCATATGCATTTACTATAGTTAATGCTAATTTCAGCTAACTAGCTGAGTTGGGATCGAAAGGCGGCGTCAGCAGGTGGAGAGCATTAAGGCACGTCAGGTTGTGTGTGTGTGTGTGTGTGTGTGTGTGTGTGTGTGTGGGCGTCATGTCATGTCCCATGTCCATGCATGCAAGTACTGATCTGGACCATAGACTGTATATAAAGATGGATGACGCGTCTCCACTTCCTCCCACTGTACAAAAATGAAGCCAAAATATCCTGGATACGGGAGCTGCCATGTGGTGCTGGTGACGTCATTTGGAGCCAGAGTCTGTGCAGTAGTGATCCTCGGTGGAGCCGGGGTGTCGCATTCCCGCCTATACACCCGCCTGAACCAATTGCGAGCACGCTCACAGTTGTCAATCATGACGTGACACCCCTTTTTTATAGCATCAGATAACTAATTAAACCAAACTTATCAGAAAAATGAACACTTGAACAAACATCAGTGTGATAAGAACTACCTAAAATGACAGAAACAATCAACATCATCAAGATGTTTTGGCTTCACTTTTTGGGAGCTGTCATGTCATCCATCTTTATATACAGTCTATGATCTGGATTTAATGGAATGTTCATTTATTCATTATTTTTGATTATGGCAGTTCTGGTCCTCCATACTTGCTACTTGTGAACATTCAATAAAACGATGTAGTTCTGATATTGGAAACAAAACGTCTCTGACTTTTATTAGTGAATGAACCTGTGTGCCCTTTATTGGTCTAATGTCTAATACTGTGAAATTGTGAGTATTTCCCAGGGTGGAAGTAGTCAGGCTATATCCTTAAATCTTAGAATATAAGGTCCCACTCCCGCCACATGTGTAAGGTTTTTTAAACCCTGATGGTGAATTGAGTCCAAATATGTGCGTGTGATTATCACAGTTTCACTCCAGCCAGGTTCCCAAAGTTGGCAACCCTGTTAAAACCCACTGTACACTATCTGCCAAGCACCAAACAGAAGACAGACACGTGACTGACTGCGGGAGCATAGTTTACACTGCCCCCAAGTGGCCAAAAAATCAGTTACTGCAGGTTTATATCTGTGTTTTTGTATTGATGCATAATCCATCCAATATTTGTTGAGCTATTTTAGTTTGGACCAAAGTAGTGAACCGACCAACAGGCTGCTACTAGCATGGCTACATATAGAAAATAACACGAAACAAGAAGAGTCTACAGTCATGCTAGCAGCTCCGTGAGGCTCTATTTAGGCACAGTGGTGCTTTGAGTTTAAATGCTAACATTCACGTACTAACATGCTCACCATCCTGATGCTAACATGTTTATGTTTTGCAGGTAGCCTATAATGGTTACTTGGTTCACCATATTAGTTTAATGTGTTAGCATGCTAACATTCGCTAATTGTCACTTAGCACTAAACACAAAGTATAGCTGAGGCTGGAGGTGAAGTCAAAGCTTCTCTGCGTAAAGTGCAAATCAAACCAAGTCGGTAATGAAGGTAATCAATGGATGGATGGTCAAAGTAGCTGGATTGGCCTTCTGAGCTATCTTAAACCTTTAATGTTGTAATCCACGCAGCAACTTTATTTTGTGTTATATGTAATAAAAAACAACAACAACTGTTAATCTTTACACCCATAGTACAGTAGTACATTTATATGAATTAAACAGTGATCTTGATGGTGATGGTGTTAAAGTGGCTGTTGCCATTGCACCCTAACACCTACTTTAATCCTGCGCCAGCCAGGTGATACATCCTCTCATTATTCCACTAGGTCTCCTTTAGCGGACTGCCAGTATACATGAATTATTCATCTGTAAGATCATCAAAGCTGTCAAAAACCGTCAATTTACATGTTCACACATTCATGCAAATCTTCATTTCACATGCTCGCAAAGATCCTGAGCATCATTTTACAAGCTCAATTACTTTTAGACCTTGTTTTTTGATCCCATGCGCCTCCTTACAGGACTGAAACATCTCACATGTAACATGAAAATGCAAACATCTCCTGTGGAATCTGTGCAGGTGATCCATGTACGTGAGAAGATTCTTATTCCTTGCTACACCTTCCTGGAAGTTCCTTGGAGAAGTAGGTGCATTATCCTCTGTTATTTTGGTTCCTATTGGCTGTCAATAGATGTTACTGAATAGTCTGTTTGACCAGTTGTGTGGAGAGGAAAAAATATTCTTCCAATTGGATTTTTTTTTTTGTAAAGGAATTATTTAATTATCTGTATTTGTTAATATTTTCCACACACAAGGGCAAGTTCTTCAAAATGAAACATTATCAAAATAGATGTGAGACTGATTCTACACAGATGCCATTGATACAATAAAAAATTCTACAGTTATAAGCATATTTGTGTCAGTACAAGGAGAGATACAGTGTTCTATAATGAAGATTTTTAACAACCCCCTAAAAGACAGAAGTTGCCTGCAATCAGAAGTGATCGATGAAAGCGCCATTTGAACTGAACTCTGGGACTTTTATTATTAAAACATGCTTAACATGTTTAAATATGTATTATTATGTATATATTTTGGAATCCATTTTTGTAGCGACAGGATACATGCTTGGTTCATACATTTCCTAACACTCAAGAAACCACACCATGATGAAATAAGAAGTTTTGCTCGCTGCCAGTTCCAAGCTCCTCCAGACTTATCAGACTTTAATCTCAGCAGCTGTAATGTTACCTCAAAGGCTTCCCTTAAAATTCTTGGTGTTTGCTTGACATTTATATTGATTCAGACCTTTCGTCTGACTGACATCAAGGCAATATCCAAATCAGCATATTTCATCTCTGCTATATCTCCATGGATTAGATGCCCCGTTTCCTTTAGTCAACTAGAAAGTACAAATCCATGTTTTATATTTCAGAATTGATTAAAGAAATGTACTACAACCAACACTCTTTTACACTGGTCATTTTCACACAGGGCCAGAATGTTTTTTTTATTTTATTTTTCTCAGTTTAATGCAACAGTATATTACTCTCATTATACAGTAGGGGCCAGTGAAACTGATAATATAGTATAGTATAAAATGTGTTATGTTACTTGTGTTTTGATACTTCCTTTACTCCAAATTTAAACTATATTCATGTCACCTGGGGACCACAACACCCCATTGCTTTTGGTCATGATTCACAGTCAGCTAATCACACTATTCAACTTTCACATTGTAAGCAAAAAGGTATGAATGCCCCATACACAGCTTTGACAAAAATACCCTTCTGGGGCTGATGAGAACAGGAATCGTGACTGGTTTGTCTGGCCTACATGAAACGCCAAATGCGACATAAAAGTTGGTCTAAGAAAGTCCATTTCAAGCATGGTAAACAGGCCAAGCAGTGTTTGTTTATTTAGGCAAAAATGGAAATGACAAACTTCAGGGTGGGGAAAAATCCCAAAAGAACAAACAAAAAAACTAAATCAATCCCTGACTTGCTCATGACAAAATACATAACTAAAAAAAAAAGACAAAAAGGGAAAACAAGTTGTTATGTCATCTATGATGTCTAGAGGCATATGGCTCAGACTGAGAGCAATGACTGCGTAACCTTAACCCATCACACCCCTTACAATTTTTTCCTTAGAGATGTTGTACCAAATCCATGAGTCAAAGTCTTACAAAAAAAAGAGCCGTTACACATTGTGACTTTAAAACCAGAGAATACAAAAGGGTCTGTGAGCTCAAATTTCTGTACATAATTCAATAAGGCTATTATTAATTAATTATTATTATTATTATTATTATTATTATTAAGGCTATTAAGGGCTTTATTTGAGAGACTTGGTGGTCAATATAACACTGCTGTTGTATCAACCTATAGTTTGAAACAGAGTGTGAAGTCTGGGGTGGCAAATACTGGAGTACCTCAAAGCAGAGTCTTGGCAGGTTTGAAAACCTGCTGACAGTCCGGAGTCCATACAAACAGCTCCTGGAAAGGAATAGTGAGGCTGGGTAACAGGGTGATAACATCTTTGAAACTGCAGAAGCCATGATAACATCCCCAAAAAGTGTCATAAAGATTGAGGCTCAGGAAAATATAAAATGGCCTTCTCCTCCACCCGTTTTGCAGCAAGTCCTGCCCTACTGTGCTGTGATTGGTTAGTAGTCGTTACTTCAACAAAGTCCCCTAGGACGATAGAGATCCTAGGTGCTCCCTCGCCTGTGATTTATTGCATTCATTTTCTAGTTTGTCTTTATAACGGAATAGGAAACATCTGATTAACTGACACAAATACTTCTGAGGGACATAAGATAAGACAGTAAACACAGATTTTTCTTTAGATAAAATAACAAATATTATCTTATACAGTTCTCTAACCCTTTGTTTTTCTCAATGGCAACTGAGAAGCAAATGTTATATGAACAAGGGGGGAAACCGGAGGGGAAAACAAGTCATCGCTCTTCATTAACCTTGTATTGCGTGAAGGTTTCTCCTTGTCACTTCAGTCTGCTAGCAAACAGTAACATGCCTAAAAGCTGCTGCGTGGTGGGATGCACTACCAACAGGGTAAAGAACCCAGAACCCAAAAACTGAGCTTGAGATAGAGCCACTCAGTAAAGGCATTGAGATAGAGCGACAATATTGAGTTTGTCTGTTATGGTGTAGGGAGCAGGTGAAGGACCCAGGCGCAGACAGCGGGTGGAGGTGTAACAAAGGGGTTTTAGTGGGGAAAAGGCAGGAAGGGAGGCAGGTAGGTAGACAGGCAGGAAGACAGGCGGGCAGGTAGACAGGTAGGCAGAGACACGAGCAGGCAACACAGAGCACTGAACAGTGAACAACACACACATTCAACAATGAACCAACTCAAAAGGACAGGTACAAATAGGGAAGGGACTGACGAGGGGATCAGAAACAGGTGAGCACAAACACAGGTGAAAACACTGAGGGCTGAGACAGGAGGTGGGAACACAAGACAGAATTTCAAAATAAAAGCACCCAGGGGCCGAACCGTGACATTGTCGATATACGTTTTCCTCTCTGGTAGACATAGGGTGCTAAAAGAATATTTTTAGCTAGCTAGAGGCATTTTGTTAGAATTTGTTTTCCCTTCCATTGGGCGTGGTTTTCAGAGTACGAGTAAGCGACCTGTTCGTATTTTGGTGGAAAATGTTTCTGAGATATTGCGATGAGAATAGACACCTCAGAACCATGTCTGTTTCTGGCGCAACGTCACTCAGCTGCCACTTTGGTGATTTTATCAACAAGAGCAAGCTAAATGCTTGCAGCAAATGCGCAGAAACAACAGAATAATGCTTAAAATGTAAATCAAGTATTTTAATCAAACACTCTCCAGCCAGCAGATGTGTTTAAACCTGCGTCATTAAATGTGATTAAAGTAGGAACTCCGGTAAAGCATTCTACATCGATCTGTAATTAAAATAGGTGATTACAGTATATTGTCCACAGCTGCTTTGTACTGTAAAGCGTCTTCAGTTCTTTAAATCCCTGCAGCCATCTGAAGGCAGCAGGAGAAATGTAAATCTGCAGGCTGTGATTTGAGAAATACCTTTACGCACGACTGTCCACTGTGTTAACATTGCAAGTGACACCAGGCTGCTACAAAGTAACCACACATACATAGGCATAGACTTCGAGGGGGACCCAGGGGACACATCCCTCTTAAATATTTAGAACACGTGCATATTTTAAGTGTTGTTTGCCAACTAATCTTAAGGTAATGTAGCTTGTCCATAATTACAGCTTGAATTGTCACCTGAATTTTGTGTTTTCCTTTACATAAATAAAGACTTTTCCACCTTAAATTGATGCAGAAAAGGCACAAATCAGTGTAAAAAACTGAAAAGTGTTTGGCGCCCACACAGTCCGTGCACCCAAGAACCAAGATTTTTGTGCAATAAGGGGCAAAAGCCTTATATTCCTATATCAAGTCTTTTAAATACGTACCCTACACCCAACCATTTTGACCTGTGTAGTGGACAGTCGCTCCCTCACAGGTCTTGTGGAGGCTGCCATGACAATAAGTGATGTAAATCCATCTTGTGAGTTTGTCTAAAAGCTGCTTTTCCTGCCGCAAACATTGCAAACCATTCACCACGTCTGAAAACAATGAATCATCTAAACTGAAATTGAAGGATTCTTAATTTTCACCAAGAGAAGACGTCAGATGTGGCAGCACCTCACCTCAGTCCGACTTCACAATACTGTATTTCCAAAGCACAGATTTGACAGTTTGGTGATCTTTTAAGGATTTTAGTTCATGTAACATAGTAATACATTTAAGTGTGCGTAGGTGTCTGTGAATATGTCTCTACAGGCTGCAGACAGAATAATTAATTATAGCTGCCAGAGCCCGATAGCTGCGGGATGCAATGTATTCTTCTCCTGCAGAGTTTGGGGAAGATAATGAAAAAAGTTTATAATTAGATCATCACTAATCGAATAAGGGGGAGCCTTATGTAAACACAAATACCAGGGGACAAAAATGCAGTCAAAACAAAAGCATCATGCCTCAAATGTTAAAAAGTGCGCTATAGTAAATTCACCCGTCCTTTCTGTCACACACTGAAATATTTGTGGTCAGAGTTACGGTGCCATATTAATTCCATAAAGGGTCATGTATTTCGTTATCCATTGCAATCATGGAACGTGTAACTTGGAGGGTATTATCCTACTTATACCACGGTCACTTGCCTACAAAATGCCACATGTAATCAAATTAACAATGTCAGTTATTTATTTACTTATACCAATCATTTTTTGATATCACTTTTCTGTTTTAAATATCATGAAATACAGTATCGAATGACATTTCAAAAGTCCTCTCTTTCCTCCTCCTACCATTAGTTGATTTGGACATCCAGACTCAGGCAAATATCAAACATTCATTGTTATTAAAATTGATGTCGTTCTCAATGCACGTCTATTCATCTATTTTTATACAGGGTTCGTACAAAGTCTTGAAAGTCTGGAAAAGTCTATGTTATGTTTTCAAGGTTAGGAATGTGCTTGGATTTGAATATACTCCTTGAAATATTCTTGATTTTTCAACAATATCTGGTGTTTCATCATCTACGCAATGACTCTGTAAACCTCAAATCTTTTAATATTTGAAATGCAACGTTCCCGTCGTCGTATTTCTTTGTTGTCTCCTGGCATTTATAGTAACAATTTAGATGTGATGATAAAGGCTTCGAGAGTCTGGAAATTTTTGGTTTAGGTACCTTTTAAAGTGCTTGAAAAGTGCTTGAATTTTGGTCTTAAACAGCTGTATGAACCCTATTTATAATATTGGTTACACAAATGACCCTAGCTTAAATTTCTTTAGCTATGCCTCACGTCTGTTTTCTTTACTTACAGTTTAATACTAGTGCATAGATTTAAAACCACAAATAAACACCTGCATCATAGGTGTTCGGTTAGATTCACACCTACTAACCAATCAGAACTGAGGATTCTCTGTGGCCATGAAAACATTCTTTTAACTGCCTTTGACTTGTGGTGGCTGTTGCAGAATAGTATTTATGGGTGTAGGGTATAGGATGTTGCTGTGGACCTGTGTCCACCCCCTTCACAGGATATGAACTGGGAGCAGATAACTAAAACTAACAATCCTCTTGAGAACACTCTTTGCTGGGATTATGAAGACATTAGGAATGGTGATGGGAATTACGGCTGTTTGAAGGGAGCCAGATCTTGGCTCCGTTCCTCTCTGAGAGCTGTTTAAAAGAATGTCTCATCACTCTTTTTTCTTTTTTTTTAGGGGGCGGGGGTTAACTAGGTTTAGCTGCATAATGGATGGATAATGATAGGGTAAGATTTTGATCAGATTCAAACAGACATCCCACCAATATAATTTCATTTTGATGTGGGGACTAGGTTTAGCAGCACTAAATTACTCTTATTGCCAGACCTAATGTCAATGATCTGCATTGTAAACATTACGCAAGGTGATGCCATAGCCCTCTGCTTTGTCAGTGAATGAATTTACCCTCTGTACGAAATGTGTTATATGTAAATAAAGTTGCCTTTCCTTGAATGCAATTCATGCAACACTGTGACTGGCTGGTTCTCACTTTCCACATAAAGAGGAGTGGACTTAGGGCAGGCAGTGAAATTTGGGCACAGTGATTAAAAGAACGGCTCTCACCAAGTACGACTCGGTTCCCTTCATTCGTACCAAAGAGCCTTTGAAAAGAATCGTATCGTTCACAAACGTAACATCACTAATTGGGGTCAACCAACACCAGTGCTGTTCTCTACTTTGTCCACATGTGATGATATATTGCATCATTTATGGTGACTGCTCTCTCTACCAAAGGATTGTTAATACCTTCATTTATGGCCCCTGCCTCAAGGCATACCTTATATAACCACGCATAACAAGGGATATTAAGATGTGTCTGGTCATTGCCGACAGCGTTGGAAGAAAGAGATGGAGAGACAGCAGAGAGTAAAGAGACGTGTAGACAGAGAGTGTATGAGAGAGAAAAAGATAAGAAAGCTGAGTTTCTTTATCAGTGCGTTAAAGGTCAGGTTTAAAATAAACCCCCATTCTTCTCTCTTTTCGGTCTCCACCTATTTTCTGCTCTCTGTCTTTCTCTTTTCATCCCCCTCTTCCCTCCGTCTCTGCTGTCAGTGGTAAAAGCCGTGCCACCTACACCCGCTATAACAACATCAATGCCTGCAGCAAGAAGAGAGGGAGGGCGGGAATGAGGGGGCAACGAAATGAGAGAGCTGGAGGTGATCCTGAAAGGTGGATGTACAGTGAAAGAGGTAGAGGGACAACAGAGGCTTTGCAGTTACATCACCTAGCTCCTAGAAAGCACAGAGCTATGTGAGCAAGATTCCAGGAAATGGCTGCACCAGGCCAAGAAATAGTCTGGCACACCACCCACTGTAAAACCGATCGTTTTTAACTTTTCTATTTATGTACGTATTGAGATATAATATGTTTATTAGGGAGCTTTAGAGGTTACCTTTTGATTTTGGATTTTTCTAGCTGTTTCCAGTCTTTGTTTTAAGCTGGCAGTGCCTTATATCTAGCATACAGACAAGTCTGTTCAAGAAAGAGAATTAGCATATTTTCCCAAATGTTGTGCTATTCCTTTAAGTATGGTGCTAGAGCCAGGAGGTTGTTAGCTTAGCATGGAAACTTTAAATAGGAGGAAACTGCTGCTACTGGCATCTCTAAAGCTCATAAATGAACATGTTGTATTTTCTTTGTTTAATCCGTACACAAACAGAAATGTAAAGTAAAAAGTTGTGGTTTTATGGGGAGTTATCCATACACTCAAAACCTCTGTGTAAAACCTCTGCTGGTTGCCTGGCAACATCATTGTGACAACAAGACTCCAGGAAGTCACTGCACCCAGCTGTGGTTTGCCAATAAATAGTTACAGCACACAACTCCCCATAAAACAACAAATTGTCATTTTTACATGTCTGTTTGAGTATATATTGAACCACCAAGATACAATGTGTTAATTAGTGCGCTTTAGAGGTGCTTGTAGGCAGACATTTTGAACTTTGGAGCTGTTTCCCCCTGCCTTAGCTAGGCTAATCACATCCTGGCTCTAGCTTACTTAAGCTTAAGCTTAAGCTTACTTAATGCGCAAACATGAGAGTAGCATCCGTCTTTTTATCACCCTCTCAAAAAGAAAGCAAATATGGTAGATTTCCCAAAATGAACTAACTATTCTTTTAAAACTCAAGGATTTTAAGAGGATAATTAATTTGACTCTCACTATTGAATAGCTTCCATTATAGCACGCCAAATTAGCTGCCAAGGTGAAAATGTTATTTTTCTTTCATTGTTGCTTTAGAACTGCAAGGAGTCCAGTCCAACCAAAGACATTCAACCATTTTGAATTCAGCTCTACTTTTACACTAAATGAATGCATTCACTGTAAGATATTGAAATGACAATCACATTTGTGAATAAGTCCATCGCTTGAGCCGAGTCTTATGACTGATTTCTTTAATGCAGTTTTATTTCCTTTGTTGCATTGGCAACTTACATCTTTTTACTGCACTGTAACTATATTTTATTTGATTTGATTTTATGTATCTTTCATTTTATTTTTTCTTAATTGATGTTATCTGATTTTATTCCTTCTAATTTTTTTCTTTGCCCATGTAAAGCACTTTGAATTGCCTCTGTGTTTGAAATGTGCTATATAAATAAAGCTGACTTGCTTTTCCTTGCCTTTTCTGACTTCTTTCAAATAAATCAAGAGGATAATTCATTTACAACAAGCCCAAAAGGCCTACAGTACCTTATTACCTATTCTTTTGCACAATATTGATTAGACAAATACAATAGTGATGATGAATTCACCAATAAATGACTTATTTCCAGTTTTATTTCCAATTTTCACTGTCTTTATGTTTTAATATTTCAAATGTTGCCTAAAGCAAGAAGAGAGTTTCCCGCAGTGCTTGCCATGTGTACAGTATAATCCTTACTTTACTCCAATAAAAAGTACTACATGTATGTGAGAACAGAATCAGGTGATGGGAGGATATACTGTACTCTACACCCAGTCCTGTGAATGGACTTGCATTTTAAAGCCAGCGTATGCACCAGTCTGAACTGGATGTGAAACTGATTCATGAGCATGTCACCAACCTCGCCTCTGCTCGCCTCCTCTCCATCATTCCGCGCTGTCATCAAGGCAAGCCTACTGGCTGCTGCTGTAATAAACAATGTCTTTTTTTTAATACACGTACGCACGATTAATGTGTTTGATAATTAGGTGGGTGATAAATGGACACATCACAGTGTGCTCTGTGTGTTTGTGCTTACTGTATGCATGCTTTAATATGCCACTTATAATAGGTGCTGTGATGTGTTCATTCATCACCCCTATCATTATGAAACACTCACTGTGTGCTGTGGGTGTACTGTATGTGTGTTATCTTTCAAACTAATGTTTGTTTAATATGTTTTTAGCCAGGGTGTATATCATGCTTTGGGAATCTTCAGATATCATAAGGCTACTTCTCCCCAAAATGACAAATTTTGTATAATTTTGTCACCCCGCAAAGCCTGGAAAAGTTTTTAAAAAAAATCCTTCACACAGAAAAACAATATTAAATATTTAACACATATATCATAACAGATTTTAAGCTAACAATTTTTTAAGTTAACAATTTTTTAATATATCAAAGCACTTAAAGAACAGGTGTAATTAATAACCTTATCAATGGCTGCATTCTATTAAGGCTTAGTGGGACACCTAGATGAAATGGATCCGTCATTATTGTAAGTAGTAGGTTAACACCTGAGCTTTCACTGCAGTGACGAGTCAAAATGAAAAAGGTGTATTGGCATGGCCGTAGTTAAGTACAGTATTGCCAAAGTAGGCTGTTTACGATGTAAGTACATTAATCCAGAATGTTTATATTTAGATAAATATAGAACAAATATGGTAAGCAGTAAATGAGCTCTGGTACACCTGGGCAGGCAAATGAATGAGTTGAGGAGAGTGAGAGTGATTTTGGTTTGTTAACCAGTTTTCATGTTAAGAAATATGTGTTTGCAGCATGTTGATCATCAGTGGATACCTGCAACTCGGACTGCATTGCACAAATAGTGTGAGAATTCATCAACAAAACATTTTGATATTGTTTCGCAGTTGATAAAAACAATCACTACTCAACCGCACTGTGGGAATGGAAATGGCTGCCAATTTGGATGCACCATTGAGTAAAGGCATCGAGTATTAACTTGAATCATTTTCAAGGCTTTTTAGGGTGAGTTAAATTGATGAACTGTATACATATAGTACTTTTGAGTGAAATACTTAAAGCATTACTTTAACAGTTTTCATTGGAATTACTTTCTATAGAAGAAAGAGTCCCCATGAAAACTGCTGTCAGACCATTTGGTGGTGGACACTCACCCTAACCCTGATTAACCTGCTGAGGTGCCCCGGGGAAATGAGCAACAGGCCCCCGTACACCCCAGGTGCCCTCTACTTAGTACTTAGTAAAGTATGCACACTATGTAAGCATAGTATCAACTGATTTATTTAAGGTACTAAAAGTAGATTTTGACACAGGGCCCCCTTAAAGCCCTTACCATTTACTATCTATATCACGCTTTAGTGGTGCATATTAGAGTGTGGCTCAGGCCGCATATTGCCGTCTGAACCGACCTGAGTCAGAGAGAGTAGTAGCTGAGCCCAACCCGACCTGAACCCGAACATCATTTCTAAATTTTTGTCCGAGCCCGGTATTCACCCTCTAGTGCATATTACCAACAAAATGTGCAAATAATTAAATTACCACAAACTTACTAACAAACTTGCCTCACTGTGAACCTGGGGCATTTGGCATTTTTTGCAGCTGGCGTCTTAAAATATGAATGAGGATAGTGATAGTGAGTTATTTTGCTATGAGCTGATTGGCTGTTGAAGCAGGTGACGTGCCTTACATTCTAAAACCAGCCACTGGGGATTTGACAAGCTGAGTCGCAGGCGACGCCATCAGCCGGCTTGAGTCGAGCTGAGACGGGCCAGTTCACACAGCTGCAACTTTTTCCTGCAACGTTCTAAAATGGTTTAGTCTCGTCGCGAATCTTTGGTCTGAACTGGGGTTTACAAACTACAAATACAACCAAAACCATCAGAAAAAGATCTTTTTTTTTTTTTTTTTTTTTTTGCTGTAAACCAACTAACACTAGTAACCTTGATATCCGGACCCACTTTTAACCTAAACCACCATAACTTCAAGTATGCTGCATAAACTGAGCAATATTGAGTATCATACCTACTCACAACTGTTCACACGCAGATGCACACATCTGTACATACAGTACATGTGGTAACATCAGCTAAAATAATGAAATCAGCCAAAATCGCTTGTCCCTCAAAAACATTCAGTTTAATTATAGCCAAAATGCATACGTACTATATTCAGTGGGAAACACACTCAATTACTGAAACTTTATTGTTCCTACATTTCAGAACAGTTGTTGTTGACTGAAGAACTCTGCAAAACAAAACACTCAAAACACAGATAAGCGAAAACATTCCTGTGCGTTTGTCACTGTGTGTGTGTGTGTGTGTCCCTATACACACCTCTTTCCCTCTGTCGCCGCCACCACTTGGCTCTCACTGTCCCTCAACTGCATTATCTGCTAACCAGATAATTTACTGTCTGCAGATGGCCTGCACTGCTGTCTGTGTGTGTGTGTGGATGTGTGTGAGTGTGTCAGAGTGTGTCAAGGTTATTACAGTCAATTTAAACTAAAATTCAAGTCATCCCACTAAGGAAGTATTTGACAATTTCCATTTGTGTGTTAATGTCCATGTTATCGTTCAGATATCCTATTCTGTACCTGATTTTATGCGATGTCTATCAGCCTGTTATTTTATTAAAACTTTAATTCAAAGAATAATAACTACAGGCTTCAACACAGCTGATGTGTTGGAAATGTGTCTAACTGATAGATTTCTTAAATGTATGAGTAAAATAACCTAAAAACATACTATAGATAATAAAACAAAGTCCCTCCATCAACTTTTATCGTGTATCAGTACCACATGTAAAAAAAAACTCTGAAGTCCTTCATTCAAAATCCTACTTAAGTAAAAGTAGATAAGTACTATCAGCAAAATGTACTTAAAGTATCAAAAGTAAATGTACTTCTTCTGCAGAAAAAAATGGCCCCTGTGACTGATATATTACACATGACATTTTTAGCATCTTACTGTTGTAGCTGCTCGAGGTGGCACTACTTTATTTACGGTTTGGTAGTTTAGTTGAGTGGTTCCAAGCCTTGGGATCGGGCCCCTCCAAAGGGTCACAACATAAATCTGAGGGGTCACGAGATGATTAGAAGTTCTGATACATGGTTCTGTTTTAATTTTTTTGGACTTGTCCTTTTGGCCTCAGAGTTATTTAAATGAAACCATCCGAGAAGGTTAGAGGGGGAAAGTCTCTGTGGTGGAAATTAGCTGTAACATCTGAAACATGAGAAGGGGCCCCATCCAGACACTGCCTTTTTGTTAAGGGCCACAAGCCAAAAACGCTGGAAACCACTGTTTTAATCTTTAACAATGCGTTGTACTTCATAAGCTAATTATATGTTTTGATGTAAAATCTTAATCTGAAAAATAACTAGTAACTAAAGCTGTTAAATAAATGTAGTGGGGTTTTCCCTCTGAAATGTGGTGAAGTAGCATGAAATACTCAAGTAAAATACAAGTACCTCAAAACTGTACTCAAGTACAGTTGAGTAAATGTACTTTGTTTCTTTCCACCACTGCTACTCACTACACAACTAGTCAACCTTTCAGTCTTTTCACTCCATGAACCTGCCAGCCAGGCAGACACTCCCAACAGGATGGGCTCACTTTAGCCAGCAGCTCCCAGCTCCTGTGTTTTCTGCCTCTTTCATGTGCTGTTATGATCAAACAGTGACAGCAATCCCCCGTGGCAGCGAAAAACAAACGCACCAGGTCAGAAATTCCCCGTGAAAGCTGGCAGGTGTGTCTGCGTGTGTTTGTGGGGAGACTCGCAGCGAGAGAGAGACGGCAGGGAAAAAGACACATAAAGAGGACGACACACAGTGAGTGACAGAGATCGAAACATAGATGGACATTTGATGGAAACATACAGAGAGAACAGAATGAAAGAGGAGGGACATGTTAACAGCAGTTTGGCACTTTCTTGTATATTTAATAACTGTCATTTTTCAATTTCCTGTTTCTCAACCGAAGCAGTTGCCTTGGCTTTTCACCCTTAGAATTAATTTGACCAAAAAAAAAAAGTTGAGATTAAACCGCTGGATCAGCATTCAAACAGTATTTCTAATACTGCATATTTTTCAGGCGGTGCTTATTCATAATGCATATCCACAACCTTGACCAACATGTGATGATAACAATTATCTTTATCAGAGACATTTGCTAAGTGCTTAACAAACAGAGTAAAAGGAATACTAACAGACACATACTTAAGATAAAACATTAAAACAGCAATATAACAGAAATCAAATACATAAAACACAAGTATATAAAATAAATTGGAGAAGGTTATAAATACAACTTTCATCAAAAAGTCAACCATTCTAGCATAATATAATAAGCGGTTCCAAAGTTCAGGGTTCATATATGCAAAAGCTTAGATTTGAGTTTACTGTAGTTTGAGGAATAATTTAAAGGCACTTCAGATATTGTAAAAGATATTATGGTCCAGCAATATATGTGATGCCAGTTTTGTTTTTGAGTGAAAGCTGTTTTGTAATTTGCATTGGGGGATACTCATTGCTGTAAACAAATTTGATGCAGAGTAGTTTGTTGTTTGTTTGCATGTTCACGTTACATTGGCACTGTTTTTTATGGTGTTTTTTCCCTATCTTTAATCAAGAGCGTGGTCTTTCACTTTGAGAGCATGATTTATTGATTTCATGTTCAGATTTTGTAATTCGCTCCCTCAAAACCCTGCTCTCACACTCAAATAGCCCCTGCTTGTGCTTGGATTTGCTCTGCTTCTGCTCAAACTGTACGCTTGCACTCATTCAGCCCATCTCCTCGCATACTTTGTACGCTGGCAAAGATGTCATGAATCAACCACATCAGCTCATACTCATTGACAAACATAGCATCAGCCATTTTGTTGTTAGTTGCCTAGCAACAGCGTTGCTATAACGTACAACACTTGAAAGCCAAAGATATTATCATGGATGTATTCTTGTGCCGCAAATATGACTTTATCAATTCAATTTGATGGAAGTAATAGCACCATTAAAATAAAAAACTCACTTGACTTTGGCGGTCCATGTTGGCCAGCGATCCGGTAGACTACCGTTAGCGTTTTCCTCTCACCGGCATCACGTCTGTGTGCTATACGGCTATTACTTACATAGCTATTATAGAAGTCTGTTGTTATGAACCTATGATGCAGGGGGGCTAACATAGTCTCTGACTTTAAGATAGTTTTGGAAAATTTACTATTTGGTTTCAATGTTTTTGGTTAAAAAAATAATAATCACAATGTATTTAATGAATTTAATTATAATATTGGAGAAATACCATAGCCACCAATCAAAATATACAAATTCAAAACCCTAATTTCTATCATTAATGAAAACAAACACAATCTCCTTTTCATTCAGTATGAAGGCTGAGAAAATGATTGAAATGTGCTCTTTTTTGATGTTTTCATGTTAAGACATCCCCCTGGTCTGTTACTGTTAATGACCTATTTCTGTAAATTAAGCTGGGCTTTTTGAGTGCGAGAGCAGGGTTTTGAGGGAGAGTATTACAAAATCTGAACATGAAATCAATAAATCATGCTCTCAAAGTGAAAGTCTTGATTAAAGATAGAAAAACAATCACTTAATGCTGCTTATGTGTCAAAAAACAACTGCTGGGATGGCTTGAAGTGTCATTTCTTACTTGTTCTCTAAGTACAGTCTATATAAATCTCAGATTTTCTCTTTTAGCAGATGGCTGAATCACCAATGGCACCAGCAGTGGTTGCCAGGATATTGATTTTTAGTACATTTTAACCCCTTTCACACACGTTTCCACTGATAAGAATCCAAAAAATAGTGTACAGTCACCCGTACAGTCCCCTCATTGGAGAGTCGAGTAACAGCGCAGTTTCTGTAAAGCCCCACACTGCATTGGTGGTAGTGCTAATAGGTGGTTCCTAATATAATATGAGAAAACTGACAACTAAAGCCCTATAGACATTCAGAGAAGAAATGTCTTAATAAGTTAATGAGATGGCAAGCATGTCAGAATTATGCAAATGTGCTTTATCTTTCAACAGGCCTAATACAAACTTCTTGTGGCTACTATGTTGTCTCAAAATGGAGATAATCTTTGGGATCTAGTCAGTAATTCTAAGAGAGAGACAGACTGTGTGTGCAATGCAAATGAGCTGCATGAAACACAGATGTGGTGGCTAAATTTCTAAATCACATGACGTCCCCAGGTAATACTAACGTGTGTTTGCCTCTTGAATGCCTTGCTGCTGTTGTAAGAAGACAAAATTATCTCTCGAGTCCTTCTTGCGTTCTTTCAAATTTTCCAGGTTGCATGGTATCGTGTGTTCAAAGGCAGGAGGCAGGAGTTTTCCTCCCATCTACAAACACGTGCAATGACCCAAAAGAGGTGTTTTCCATTTTCAATCCAGAGCCAGAAATGAATAGCCTTTTGTTTTCCTCTTGCTTTTGCTTGTTAATACAGTATATCCAAATGAAAGTGATAATGATTGTGATTTACTGGGTTTTCAGTTCAGGCCTGGAGGCAATAAAGGAAGATTTCAAAGGGTGCGTAGTCATTTGATATTGCTTTACATACAACACAATACTTTACACAGGTGCTTAAATTGTCCTCTGTCTGCAAAATGAAAGAAATCCAATTTTATCCACAGTGGGTTCTCTCTGTCTCTCTCTCTCTCACACACACACACACACACACACACACACACACACACACAGAAACCCTCCCAAATGTTATACACCTCCAGACAGCAATTACCATGCAGCAGATGTTGGCTTGAGAGGAGAACAGCTGATGCACACATGCATGTTCATACACCCGGACACAATAAAAGAAAAATCAGGATCTAAGGACGTCAGCTTTTGTTAAACTCAACTCGCTGTGAGTAATTGGTGTCTCTAACAGGATTTGTATTTTCTGATGTCCCCTTTGTCGTCTCTAGAAGTCCCCCACCCCCCTGCAGGGTGTCCTTAACCCGCAGGCGGGAAAGCGACGATTTAAAATATAAGGTGTCCTCTTTGCTGCACGGGTGTCAAACTTTCATCCTAAAACATAAAACATGTGACACTTTATAAGGACAAAAACTCATTATGTAGCGCAGCGGGGAGCTGTCATCAGCCACCTCTATCGCTGTAAACATGAAAGCTGGTCATATTTTAATGATGGAGGTATCAGCATGTAATTGCATTGTAATGATTTGTATTATGGTAATATGGTATGGAGCAGTCATTCTTTTAATATGTATTAGAATATGCTTCTGCTTTGTGTGTGTGGGTGGGTGTCTTCCTGCCGACCTTGCCATATATAATATCTAATTTACAAGTTTTCGATATTTTCAGTCAGGATGTGAACTGTGAATTCAGTCTCATAATCAAAGGCAGTGGATTACTGATGTTCTCTAATATCTGGCACCCAAAGCCATACATCACATGTGGTTTCTCCTTGGTTGTGATTCAAATGTACTTGTTAAAGTCACAACTGTTATGTAAATTCTCCTCGCTTTTTGTGTATGAAAATATAAACTGCTTTGATCGTGCAACTATGCATATTTTCTACATTTTTCAAAAGGGGATTACAGTTTTAGG
>LKNJ01002293.1:26920-65583 GCA_002120245.1 Maccullochella peelii
ACAGCAGCTGTGGCGTGTGAGTGTGTGAGTGTGTGTGTGTGTGTGTGTGTGTGTGTGTGAATGGGAGGCAAAATTGTGAAGCGTTTTGTCCGTTAAGGTCAAAAAGCGCTACATACTGTAGATGCAGTCCATTTATCCATTTACCCTATATATTTAGTTCACTTTTTCAAGACTCTCCACACAGTTCTCTTTACCAACATGCAGCTCAGCACAACAGTTAATCCCACATCCAAAATGTACTAATACACACACACACACACACACACGCACACATATACACGTGTATATATATATTTTCTTACCACTAATGAATTATAATTTCTGTTTAATAATTCATTGTTTACAAATATGCAAAAATATCAGTGTCAAAAATTCCTTGCATGAAATCTTTTGCTGGTGTAAATGTAAGAGCGAAGGGTTGTTTGTCTATATGTGTTACCCATGTGACACACTTTCAACCTGCCCACCTTATGTTGGGATAAGCTTCAGCCAACCATGACAGGATAAGCAAGTTAGAAAATTGATGACGGATGGATGGATGGATGGAAGTTGTTGATGGTGCAGTATGTACATGTAGCTGGTCTTGGGTCAGCGGGTCAGTGCATTAACTGTGGTCCTTAGTTGGTGTCATCACTCCTGGGTTGTCCAAGTGATGACAGATGAACTCATGTCCTGATAAAAGCTGTGGAACCAGATGTCAGATCTGTGGATCTTAATGAAGCAATGAAGACTTTACCAGTCTGAAACCCCCTTGAATAATGTCCTTGCCTGTATTTGGATTACTGTAAATATGTACATGTTCTCTATACGCAAAGTATTTTGAGTAATAAACAGCAGGCTTTTTTTTTTTTTACTCCAAGCGGGGATGTTTTAGTGCACATTAGCTGCCTTTGTTGTTAATCCTGTGGTGTTTCTTCTTTCTCTGTATTTATTGTGCTCGCAATTTAACAGGAGATCTTGTCGTTGCCTTTGTAATGCTAAAGCCTAATGAAAATGGAATCAGCCACATCATTAAAGCTGCTTTTGTAGATCAGAAGCACGCAAAATATGTTATCAAGTGCAGTTACTGAAGACTTGTATTAAAATGATGGAATAAAGTTAATAATAATTAGTGAACTATTTTGAGCATTGCAAGAGTTCTGTGGGAGTGATTCTATGCACCGGGGGACGCAGACATGCAATGTGATTGCACACAGAATTGACTTTATTGCAGTGAAAAGGGTGACAAGGTTTAATTGCAGCCTTTGGCAATACATTTGTGTCAATGTTGCAAGAAACCAGGTAACTCTCTCTCTCCCCCTCTCTATCCTATCTGTCTCTTTCTCTCTCACACACAGACACACCTAATTACTACAGAGGTCGCCTGCAGTTCTGATAGGGTTGTCATAGCAACACAAAAGGAAACGAGTGATCGGACTGCTGATGGCGTACTGGAGGGCACTGGGTGAAGTTGTTCAGCTTGTGGTTCCGACTGGAAGTAGGGGAAAAACAGCTAGCCCGGCTCACTCCAAAGTTCAAATATACACCTACTAGCACCTCTAAAGCTCACTAATTAACACTTTGCATCTTGTTAGTTTAATTCATACACGCCAAAATGTCAACTTTGGGTTAGGCAACCTCACTGTTTCTAAAAGACTTCAAGTCACTGCCTCCAGCTTCTGGTCGCCAAAAAATAGTTACCACACTTCCCGTAAAACACAACTTCTCGTTGCAAATCAGCATATTTCTCAGAACGTCAAGCTGTTCCATTAAGGATAAGGGAGCATAGCAACTTATCAGGGAGCTGTTAATAACTGACATAACTCTATGGCTAATTGTGCTGAGGTGAATGGGGCATGAGTAGGTGGGGTAATACATTCCTACATACATTCTTAAGTTAATTCTTATCAAATTAATTTTAATATGAAATAAGTATAGCAGCTCATCACACTGGTCGGAGAACGCTTATAGGCATAAACTGGGCGTAATAAGAGTTTAAGCCATTAAACAGGATCCTGGGATTATGGGGTTCTTTACAATTATATCGAAAAAGTATTTAGCTCCTGCATTTTAACAAATATCCAATAGTTAAGCCTACATTCATTGATTTTTTTGGGGACATTTGGGGGCAGTGCAACAAGGTGTAAACACAATATTACCACCTCATAAAGTTGCAAACATGTTAGCTAACAGTTGCCTGTTTATACATCCAGCACACATGGAGCAATGTTAGCATTCATTTCAGTTTCATTACATAACCACAATGGCCACAATTTCATTTCAGTTGTGTTTCTGTTCACCTGGTGAATGTAAGTCCAATATTCACTCTCCTTTTAGCTCTGTTTTTGGTCTCCACCAACTCCTGAGGGATGAATCTGACTCTTTAGCTGCTAAATGCTCCTCTATGTTCACAAGCTAGTTGCTAACTTTGTCTTTGTTTGGTGCTGGGCAGGTAGCGTACAGTGGGTTTATTAGATCTTGTTCGCTGAAAACAGCTGCCTGCTGTTGCTGGAAGCGGGGTTCATTTCATTAGTATCAACTTCCCGGTGGGAGTAAACCACAACATGAAAGTTGTGCACCGCAAAACCAAGGAAAATTAGCTGAAACATGCTAAAATTACGGTGGCCCTGAAGGTCAAAACACAACAACATTACACAAAACACGACATTTCAGACTACGGAAAGGGAGGGACAACTCGTCTTGTTTGTGATTGGACCGAACTCAAGTCAGTTCAGAGTTTATTCAGTGCGGTGCTAGATTGGATCAACCGAAGAAGAAGAAGTTGCAGTGGTGTGATCTGGCCCGTCTCAACTCGACTCAAGCTATAAAAATATTAAATAGCTGCTTTAAAGAAAATCTTTTAGAAGTTCTTTGGAGGCTTGTCTTGTTTTCTTTTCTGCACATTTTTAGCCAGGGTAAAACTGAGGTTTTTGGCTTTCCATCTTTGACAGGGTCAGCAGAGTGGCCAGACAGGAAGCTACTGTTAGAAGGCTAGTAAAGGTCGTCTGTGCTCAAATGAGTGGGCGGTGATTCTAGAGCTGAGGTCTCTGAGCAGAGTGGAGCTCTGTTATGTCAAAAACTATGGCCAAGTAGTCAGACAGATACTGTATCATTTCCACAGGAGTAAATCAAAAGACAGGACCGAGCCAAGAGTATGACCTTTTACATGGTTTGGCCATTTACAGACTGCTGCAGGTGAAATTGAACTAAATGAAGAAACCCACTACTCATGGCTTGTGAGGGACAGCAAATGTGTATATTGAAGTCACAATGGCATCAAAATTAGAAATATAATTGGAGAGGAGTTGAGAGAACTCAGTCGTAATATTGTTGTCAGGCTTCAAGGGGTTTGTAGACTAAAAGGCAGAACAGACAAGACTTGCTGTTCACAAAGCTTAGCAAATTCAAAAGATGAACAGACTGATGGAGACAGATGAGCACTTAATACATTGTTTATGAAGAACGACATCAAATGGCTTCAAATTCTCCTGACAGCTGACTGATTTAGGGAAATGTGTTCCGGACTCAACAATCACAGCAATATTATCACTTACAATATTGAATCCCCTAGAGCTCAATTATTCTGTGCGTCTTACTAATGAACACCTGGTTATTTGCAGTCTTGTTGCTTCTGTCAGTCTCACTCTGTATTTCCAGGGTCAGTCACAGACAAAATATTTTGTTTGCCATTTGTCAGTGTTTTTGCTTCAGGGCAAAAATGGCAGCTATGACGTTTAGCCTTAACTTTGTGCCAGCATCTCTGCTGGTGTTTGTGTGTGTGTGTTTGACAGTGTGCACGTTGGCATGTTTTGAGTCTGTGTGTCAGCTCACACCCTGTTTTCTCAGGCCAGGCAACCTTTTCAACCTGTAACCCTATTGCTACTGGCAACACACCTCTATTCCCGGTGGCTACCGGCTAGCCTAGCTGTATCAAGTGTGTGTGTTTCTGATTAACACACAGGTTAGCTTTCACACTGTCTTGGGTTTCACTTCAACACTCACTGGTTTAGTATGTTAGCTTTCAACAAATGTATCGTCTTGTGAATGTTGCATCACAGTTGAAAGACTCGTATGTGATAAAGATTTGAATTGTGATGTGTTTGCAAATCCAATTGAAAATAGTAAAATAGTAATAATCAGTGTATTGAACTGTCAATACGCTCTTGAGGTGGATAAAAATGTTTTGGTTCACAGTGGACTTTCTTGGTCTCATTTAATGGCTCTAAAGCCCAGTTCAGACCTAAAATTCGCAATGAGAAAAATAAAAGCCTGAAAAGCCGGCAGATAGAACAGAAGTACAGAGAGTCGTTGCTATGGAAACGATACACCGTTTCATCTAGTTACATTGGTGTAAACTGGCAGGTTTCAGAATGACACATTGCAAGTACTTGCATATTTCAACTCATCTTGTCGCAAATCTTTTGTGTGAACTGGGCTTAACATACACATAATGTGTATGGCCAGTATTCTATGGAATGGTATTCGTGTCCCAAATCCTGAGCCTGCTATGGGACATTTTGAGCACAGAATATTCTTTGAAAACAGGAAAATTCATTTCTTGAGCAAAGAGGGGTTTTTCTTTGTTCAAATTAAAAATGTATGCACAATGTAACTTGGGCTTACACCATGTACAAAATGGCACAAACAGTTTTGAATCAGAATAAGCTTTATTGGTCATGAATGTGTACATACACATACAGGGAATTTGACTCCAATTTTAAGTGGCTCTGAATGTACTTAGTACACACAGTTCCAAGAACAATTTACAGATAAATAGAAGTAAACATACAGATAAAAACAAGGACAATAAAGCTGAACAAACATACACATTCAACTATAATGTACAAGTAGGTGATAAAAATAGATGCGTATGAAAAGCAACAGTGAACAACAACATGTCAAACTGTTTCTGTAAATTGAAAACAAGAATACAATAGTGCAAGTGCACAGCAAATAAATATTGAATGATTAATGTAATAAGTAGGTGGATGCATACATGTCTATGTACAGCGTGCTTAGATTTAAATTTGACAATGATATGTACATGTTAAAAAACAGTGTGTATTTAAACTTTCAAATATATCATTTTTAATTCAGTGTGGATGTTTTAGTGTTACAGGGATTGTTTTATGACACTATGTGTATGTGTATATATTACAGTGACGGCGTGTGGAAAGAAACTGTTCTCGTATGTGGTTGTTTTGGCGTACAGTGCTCTGTAGTGCCTACCAGAGGGGAGGAGTTGGAACAGGTTGTGTCCAGGGTGTGATGGGTCTGCGGGGATGTTTCCAGCCCCTTTCCTGACTCTGGACATGTTTAAGTCCTGAATGGAGGGCAGGTTGGCCCCAGTGATTATTTCTGTGGTCCTGACTGTCCGTTGGAATCCGTTCTTGTCCTGTTTGGTGGCTGATCCAAAACCAGACGGTGATGGATGTGCAGAGAACAGACTGGATGATTGCGGGATGTACTAAGCTGGCGCAGGAAGTACATCCTCTGCTGGGCCTTTTTGATGATGGAGTCGATGTTGGACATCCACATTAGGTCCTGGGAGATTGTGAATACCAGAAACCTGAAGGCTTCACAGCGGACACAGTCCTTTAGTATGAGTTTGGTGATGGAGGGCTCCTCCTGCAGTCCGCTGTCATCGCCACAGTGCAGTTGTGAGCGATTTAAATATTGAATGTTAATTTTGTAAAGTGTATGCATGTGAACACATATTCCAGTTCATCCAACATGCTGACAGATACAAACTACAAAACACTGACACGTCATTATTTCTTTGACATTCCACCACACACACACACACACACACACCATCTGATCATTAACTGACACACAGGGACACACATCCACCTAATGTGTTTTCTACTTTTTTCTTTCAGCAGTTATTGCTGGTGACGTCACTCAGTGTTCCCATGGCAACTGCCTCCTCCTTTTACCTGTGTTGAATGCCGGTGTCAACCTGACAGGAATCACACTACTGTTTTTTTTTTTTTACGTGCTTTACATATTTGTGGGTGTGTTTGACTGTAACAAAATACAAATAAAACAGAAGAGTACAAAAGTACAAGGAGTAAACATTCAGATCTTACATCAATCAGGGAGAAAAAAGTTCCTCGACTCAAGGCCATAGATCAGACTCAGCGTCAGAGCAGTGGCACTTGAGCTGGTCCCCCACCAGCATCCGGCTCAAGAGCTCGTCAGCAGGTTGGATGCCTGCCGGTTTAAATAGCTACCTTAGAGATATTGTGGTTACGTAATGCAGAAAAAAATATGATAGGCCTTTTAATATTTATTTTTTAAGCTTCATTAGCTATTTAAACTAGACCCTAATGCTTATTTTTTGGTGAGTAGTCACTATTTTATTCCCTTTCCTACATTTCTCAGTCCCTTTGAGCATGTTTTTATTCATCAATATTAAAATATGCACAAAGAATGAGTGAAGGCTACATAAACATTGCCAATAAGATCTTTGCCTGTGTCTGCGTGTGTGTGTGTGTAATGCACACAGCATTACTAATGGAGTCATCAACACCCCGGTTGCCATTTTCTTTGTTTGGCTGGAATAAGTTGTTGTTCACAGATGAGCTTTGTGCTTATTGATATAGATCAATAAACAATTACTGGTCTCTTTGCCTGGTGAAGTTCCATCGAGATTCCTGCTGTGCCCACAGGGAGATGCATGGACCAATGAGAGGGGGGAGGGGGGAGAGACGTTCACTGTCGCTCTTGGTAAAGCACTCGGGGAGCCGCTGCTGTAATTAAAAGAGTTTAATATCCAACAAGCCCTCCAACCCATACGACCACATAGGTCGTTTGTTTCTAACCTTTTTTTGTTTCCTAAATTAGCACCCCTACCAGTAGCAGGAGATATGACTCTAAAAACGACAGAGTAGGTTGTCTGCCAATGACTCCCAAAATGATATATATAGGCATACCGGACCTTTGTCGTCATGGTAACAATAATTAACACGTGGTTAACGTTGTGAAGCGGTCGCAGTTTGGTTAGGTTTAGACACCGATACTACTTGGTAAGGTTTAGGAAAAGATCATGGTTTGGGTTAAAATAAGGATGTTATTTGGATAACTACTTTAGTTACAAAGGGAATGGATATAGAGAAAGTTTCACTTGTAGTAAGATGAAATGTTACTTTAAGCTTGGAGGAAAAAGTTTAACAAAACTAGTGGTTAAAGGTTAACGCTCCAGATAAAACTGTGGCAACAAGAAGTTAAAATAGTTCTTTAAATGTTCAAAGAGACATTATGTTGCAGTGAAGGCCAATTACTGTATACCCACAGAGTCCAGTTTCAAAAGTCTCAGACCAATTAGACCATTAGCCTACACTGATGCTGGTGACTAGCAAACTACAGCAGGAGCAGAAAGTGTACTTTATATTGCAGACACTGCATTAACAGCAGCAGGGAGACGGTGTAATAAAACATGCCTACTGAGAGTGGACCACGTGAAAGCTAGAAGGACAGTCTGCTGCTGTGTTAAGTGGTCCTGAGAGAATTGAGATAATAGTGATGTTAGCGACAGGCAATTATAAAGGCTGCATCAGTCCCAATATTATTAGCTGCCTCACTCACACTGTGCCTCTCACTGCCACTGGTACTACTGTTAGCTTTGATTGAGTCTAGTTCATACAGACTTCTTGTTTGAGAGCGCACACATGTGCACACTGACAAGAACATGTGATTATATACTATTTAACCAGCATATGCAGTTCTTGACACCCACACAGCTTTAATAGGTAGAGGGCATTCATTGAGAGCACTTTCACAGTGCAATAATGCTCTTTTGTTATAATTTCACAAGTTGTCATTTCTTCCAAGTTTGCAGTTGTTCTTTGTTTAACATTATGTTAGGACAGTAGGGAGGCCTGTACATCTTTGAAAATGAGATGATATCCAATAACATGAAATGAATTAGGAATTACATACATGATGAAACCTGCAATAACTGATTTTTTGTCCATGTGGGAGCAGCGGAAAAAAGTTGTGAACACAGCATTGACATACCATCACCTTTTAAGTTGATATGGTGAGTTTGTTAGTAAACAGTTGCTTACACACACATCCATCAGATATGTAGCGACATTAGCATTTACTTGGAGTCATGTTTCTGGCTACCTGATGAATATATGTCCAATATTCATGGTTTCTACTAACTCCTGAGAGATCAGGTCATTATTCTCTGTGGGTTCATTACTATGAGCGACCCCATTGTCATTTGATGCATTGTTATTGTAAAAACATCAATTATAGTTGCTTTGTTCCATCTGAGGAATTTATGCTGCTACTGGAAATCAAATAGCATATTAAAATTCATAAGGTTAATGTCAGTGTCTAAACAAGACTACGTGTCTACACCCACGCTAGGTGCTGCAGTGTGCTAACATGCTCACAATGACATCAGCAGTCAGGGGATCACCAAAGTAAGATACATTGTTTGGGAACCATGACTGCTGGTAGCACATTTCATGGCATTCCAGCCAAAGGTTGTTGAGGAACTTTAGTCCAAACCAAAGTGGTGGATCAACGACCGATAGCTGCCATACCTAAATACTGTAACTTTGGACACTGACTTGATTTGTCTAACTTAACCTGCAGAAGCCTCATTTTAGCTTCAGATAAACTTTGGAATGTATTTTTAAACAGAACGAAGACTGTGGATTTTATACCCCATTTCTTGCATCGGAAGCACATCACTGCCGGTATGGAAAGAAGAAATGATTACAGTGACCAAAAACTGTATCTGTATATGGGCATGTGAGTATTGTTTTAAGACAGACTTGGGAGAAATGAGAACTTGTCCTTTAACCTAAATATTAATCTACAACCTATGAAAATGATTATTACACACCAACGTTTAATACATCAAACATCTTTTACAATGACGGATTATGCATATTAAAACTAATTGTGTCTCTGAAAATTGTTTTTGATGCCAGTGGGATATGGGAATGGGAATCACAGTGGGTCGTGAGAGCCTTCAGTTAATCAGGAAAGAGCCTATAAAGCACAAGGGGATAGGACTGATGAATTGGATGCCTGGGGAGCTAAAGTCATAGGATTCTCTGAGACAGACTGCATCAATATCCCTCTCAGTGAGTCATTTAATCTAAGAGTCAGTCTTATACTCTTACCTTTTCAAGCTTGTGAAGGAAATCTGAAAAATTCTTAGTGAATTCACATTTTTGTGTTCATAAAAAAAAAAAAATAAAAAAAAAAAATATATATATAATGCATGTATTAACACAGAATGCTTTATAGACCACAAAGACAGAAATACTGAGGGAAAGTAGGCCTTTTGAGCAATACCATTGAGAGCTGTTTTCACACTGAAGCTATTGGCACACCCCACTGGCAGCCAGTTGAGTGGAATTTGCTGACCCTGCTACAGTGCACTCCCCAGTACCAGGTAGTTGTGAGTCAGTGTTTTCTACCTTGGTGAACTATTGTGTCTGTGCAAGCTGCAAAAACTTCACAAACTGCTGCACGTGTGATTAAAAGCTCGGCCTAGTGTGTCATGTTTCTGACATAACATGAAATCTGTATGGTATATTATTGCTAGTATTTTTTCTAATTACATAGTGAAGTAGGTAACGTTAGCTAATAGGGTTGGGCACCACAGACCAAAGTTGCTACTGTTATCTCTGTTTGAACGTCATTTATTTATTCTTTATTATTATAACATTTGTCATTTTTAGTTCATTAGTATCGCTTGACTACATTGTGTTTGTCTTTATATTCTGTGGACTGTAACAACGGTTTGAAATGCCATGTAGAGGGGGCTAACTGTAGCAAAGCAAATAAAAACAGCTAATGCTACATGAATAACAGTTGTGTGTAACGGAGGAAATGGTGGCAAACTAATGGGACAATATGCCATACATACGCCAGTGTTTTGGTCTTTCTGAGCAAAGTGGCTGGCTCAAGTTGGCGGCCAATTCTGATGCCCAGAATAATGGGACAAGTTCACCTTAAGTCAAGGTAACACTCGTAATCAGATGTAACAGCTCCATTTATTTACATTGGAAAGTAGCACACCCAACAAAAGTTTAAACACTAAAATCATCATGCGGCTGGCTGGTGTGGTCCCATGGTCTTCTTGCTCTCAATATTGAGTAACTCATTGCATTTTAAAATGTTTCCTTACAGCTGATGTGTCGCTCATTTTTGAAGCAACTAGACTACCTGTGCACATTTATTGACTCGCTGCTGTTAACACATGAGGTTGTTTTTGTTTTCACCAACCAATTGTAAGAGAGACAGCCAGTTCCGGTCTAGATCTCACACACACCAAATAAAACAACCATAAATCAACCTTTAATTCCATCTCCCACCCGGTGAACAACAATTAGCAGAAGGCACTTTGCAGTTTTAAAAAAATAAGTAGTTAGAGGGCATATTGAGCATTGGTGCACATAATACAGAGTAATTACAGAGTAATAAGAGTTCCGCAGTGGTATTGATAGAATCCTAACAATACCCATTCTTATTAGCCCTTATTAAAACTGTGCCCTGTTACTTCTTGATACTTCTTGATTGATGTTGACACTGGCATTGGGATCCATCTTAATTATCTTATTATAATCTCCCAATGGCGTAATGTTACAGTTCCTCTGTGATGAGGTGGGCGTGGCAAACTGCCTTACAAAAATGGATAGGCCATTAGACTCCCATCTGCATTGAGAGTGTGCTGACTTAATGCGTCACTGTTTGGCATGAGGCCTGCAGCGGAAATATCATTCAGACCTCTCTGCCCTCTGCTCAGGACATCTTTCACGAATGCTAAATCTGCAAAATATGGTCAAGGACTTGTTTTATCTTTTCCACCACTTCCTCATTCCTCTTCTATCTGGTAGGAGGTTTGCAGCCTTTTAGCCAGTGCAGCCACACTGAGCAGCTCCTTTTCCTTTTTTTTTAGCACTATTGCTAGCAAGCTAATCTGTATCAAATTTACTGCCGGCTCACCACTCTCTTATTTGACCACCATCTGTGTGTATAGAAGATGTTAGAGGATTAAATAAAATGTTGCAATGGATACGTTTCAATAGGAATTAATAATTGAAACTGAGCTGTGGCTTCTTTATTATCTGATATTTCTCCAGTCAGATGCTGTTCGACAATCCGACAAGTACATCCAAGTGTTCTTTGCTGTCTTTAATTGTCCTGTCTCTTGTTCACTACGCCTGTGTGCACCGTAGCTTCGCTTAAACACCATATTGTCTTACTGAATTAATTTATTTCAATGCATACGCTAAGGAGAAATTAGCTCATTAGGAACATGAACTTGAACAAGTAAACTGATCACAGTTATGTCTAGATTGTTAAAAACAAATGTACATGTTTTTGGCCACTGTTGACTTATTGCACCAATTAATTTCTACCAGCAGATGCAGTGACCCAAAGCAGTATTGGTTTATGCTTTAGTGAATCCGAATAATTTGTTTTGCTGCCAGCACAGGCCCCGAAACTGACAAATGCAAATACACAAATACACTCAAATGCATAGACACACACTGATTCAGCCTGTGGTAAAGGGTGTTATGGGGTTCAGGTGAAGGCAGCAAATTGCTTTGTTCAGCTCATCTACTGAATCTATTAGAGAAGATGTACATTTTTATATACACATACAGCATGCAAGTACAAACACTGGTACCCATATTAAATATATACATACACAAACACACCTACAAATAGTTGGATGAAGAAAAGTTTAAATGCTAAATTTTCTTCCATTGAGGCTTTCTGATGCTTCCGGGAGGATTTAACTACCTTCCGCTGGTACCTCAAAGGGCCTTAAATTTGTGTGTGTGTGTGTGTGAGAGAGAATTTAAGTGTGACGGTACTTCTGCAGGTCTGTGAAGATGGCTTCAGGATATTTCACGGCTTAAGAGATGAATTATCTTCTTCACGTCTGTGTTTGCACACAGTGTAGACACCCAGAGACCGCAGGGAAAGCAGAAGAGGCCTGATAAAAGTCTGTCAACACTGCTGCTTACCCTTCCCGTACATAAATCACAATATGTACTTTTTATTCATTTTTAATATTCCCTCGACATTATCTTGCATTAGTTGCTCTTCGCCATCTACAGGTTAATGAGATATTACATTTCCATAATTGCAGCTGTACTCTCTTGCTCTTGTTTAATTTGCATGAATGTGCATTAGTGCCTTTCATTTTCTCAAAAGCATTAGATTTGTTTTGCAGCATTCCATATTCTTAATGGCTCGTGTTGGTCCCAACAAGATTAAAAAGGTAGAAGAGGAGTGTTACAGGGACAGATAGCTGAATCACGCGGAT
Source organism: Maccullochella peelii (assembly GCA_002120245.1). Taxonomy (NCBI): domain Eukaryota; kingdom Metazoa; phylum Chordata; class Actinopteri; order Centrarchiformes; family Percichthyidae; genus Maccullochella; species Maccullochella peelii. The sequence goes on from LKNJ01002293.1 coordinate 39,213, forward strand.
CAGCTGCAGCTCAGAAGGGTTTCTTTGTACATTTTTTGAACATTTTTTTAAATTCATTTTTTTAATCAACGATAAATAGAAAATGATTACAAACAGATGGCATTCACATTCCTTACTACCTCTTCAACCACCACTCCAACATCCCATAGCCAAAACCTTGCTAGCTTGGGGCAAGCCCAGTGCAACACTGTCATTCCTATAACAACACGTTTGCTTTCAGGTGACAAAGTCCTCTCACAGCTGTAGGAATTATGGTTCTTGTTCCTTGGGGGTAACAGAGAAAGCAGTCTCACATTGGTAGGAGGTCGGGGTAAATGGGTGGGTCAACAAGTGAGACCACTGTTTGTTTTTCGTTACTTTCCTTCTCTAATCATAACCAAGTCATTTTCATGCTATTCTTATAATTCTTGATTTATAACCGTTTAGGACGGCAGTGAGAAACGATATCGTCCTGCTGATAGGTGCGTTGGATCACAAAACGCTTCTATGTGTCGTTACACAGGGCATGGACAAACTTTCATTTAGACAACTTGTTTCCCAGTACATATGTGAAAAATCACATAGGATTTGAGCGGATTTGTAACAGTTGTCAGCAACATAAGGGTAAATCTGTGCCAGTCTAGCGTTGCCTCAGTGGACTCTGTAAAGTATATTAGCTACTGAATGTGACCTGACATCCCCTGGTGGCCCTTAGGAATTAATGTACCCGGTTTACGTCCAGCTGGGGACCTTAGTTGCATGTCATTCCTCATCTCGGTCTCCTCTCATTTTCTGTCTTCTCTACTGTCATTGCCATGCACATGAAAATAAGAAGATAAAGATGCATATTTTATTAAGGAAATTAAATTTTTTCTCTGTTCTTATTTAACACACACACACACACAGAGGTTAGAAATACACACATGCACAAACAAGACCTATACACATGCATTAATATATGGAGTGATGCCAGAGCGAGGGGGCTGCCTCATAGGATGGTGCCCTGAGCAATTAGGGGTTCTGTGCCCCTTGGCAGTGCCCAGGAAGTGAACTGGCACCTCTCCAGCTACCAGTCCACATTCCTTTCCGTGGTCCGTGCTGGACTTGAACATGCCACCTTTCAGTCTTAGCAGGGTGTTTGGACCATTTTAAGTACGGCATTAATAATGTACATCAGACAAATATGTCAAGCTCAGAAATTTCCTGCAACCTTGTTTGTGGCCCTCATGGGGTCCTGACCCCAAGGTTGCTGCAGGGTGATAATTAGGGAACTGGATTGGTAGGATAATGATAAACTTCAACAAATGAGATTCTAAAATACCCATTAAATTGTATGCAGCCACATGCACAATGACTTATTGAAATCATTCAGTTAGTCATCGTGCATGTAAAACTAAGAAAAACGTGCATACTAGCAGATTGGTTTACATAAGGTGCATGATCATCCACAAAGAACAATATGAAGGCTGTCAGAAAGTCAAAAAAGGAAGTAAAAAAAACCCTACAATAATTACCAGCTTTCGCCTGATTGTCCCTATCTGGAACCCAGGAAAACTTTTCTGGCAGAAAAAAGGAAAACTTTCAGATAGTGTTTTGGCTGAACTCTTCCCATTCTTTTCTTGGCTTCATCTACTATTCATTTACACTGCGAAGTCCTGCCAGCCCAACGAGCCATTTAACATTTTAAAATGCGGTGCGTGATTGAAATGTTATGCGAGACACAGCCTTTCCTATTGTTCACTGTTGTGGCTGACTGACATCCAACAATGCTAACTGCTTTTCAGGGTATCTGTGAATGCAGCATTACACACAGAGCGCACATCACACTGGACAGGTCTGAGAATTATAACTTGAGTAGATTTTGTGGCGTTTGGTGATATTATGTATGAGGCACTGCATATTTTCTTGAAAGAGACAATTCAAGTAACTAGTTAACTTTCTGTAGCAGTGGTGTGTGAAAGTGCTGCTGGCCTACAAACACCACTGTTTCTCTATTTCCCTCGCGTTCTCTCTCACACACACACAGCCGAGGTGTATTTTTTAGTAATTCTTTTTCAGCTCAACATGTTATAGCTAATCCTTTCTGGGTTATCTCTCCAGCACAGATGCACCATAAGTGTGTATGTGTGTTTGCATGAAATTCTGATTAGTTGCATTAGCAGTTATGGGGTTTGACCGTTTTTTCCCCCCAAAAGCATGGGCATTTATGTAGGAGTGTACGAGCTCCGATGGCGAGGGTGAGTGTATTCTGTATGTGTGTGTACTCAGGTGTGTCCTGGGAATGTGTTCAAGTGTAAAGAATGCGTAGGCCAAACAAAATCACCTGCAACAGCCGAAGAAAAGCTGGATTGAGGCATTTTTTGAGCGGATTGCGTTGCTTTCATCCTGCACCTATTGCTGTACCTTTGCAAGGATTCTGGTAACATTTCCAACAACTGTTGAGGAAGAGGCGTGTCATGGATTTTTGTTTGGCATAGGAGCATGACATTTCTGAAAAGGGTGACAATCAATAAAGTAGGCTTCTTTCAATGCTAAAGGGTCTCGCTATTTGTCTCTCGCACGCACACATACACAAGATCTCGCTCTGCTTTTTCTGCTGCAGCCACAAAAGGGATATACAGTCCACGCACACACACACATAGACAGGCAGAGGATGGAATCTGAAAAACTGATGTGACACTGGGATTTATTGCATCTTAATTATTCAAAAGTGTGTGAGCAATGTTGAATGTGAGAGAGAGAGCCAGAGAGGGAGCAAGGGGGTGCAAAAGTAAAGAGGCAGAGAAGATGAAAAATGAAGGAAGGGGAGATAGAAAGCTAGTAGCCATTTTTCTCAGTCAGTTTGTCAAGTGAAAACTGTTCTGTTATCAATTCTGGTAAAATAACAGCCAGAGATAAAGAGACATATTAATCATAAGGGAAAATAAGAGAGAGACAGACCCCATTTAGACCTCGTATGAGCATGAGATGGGTATCTGCATATGTTATCCAGATAATGACATCTGATCACCAGCTTTTGCATTTACACCTGGTATTAATAAGCACTCTTGTTTTCTCCATTCTTCCCCAGGTGGGATTTGGCTGATGCATTAGCTGTTTGATTGCAATGCTCTCTACTTGCGGTTACACCTTGCATTAACATGCGCTTTTCCAAAAGACATCCAGACACAGATCACATGTTAATACCAGCTATAAATGGAAAAAATGTTGCTCCTTGCTAATATTTAGATAATGAATCAACGTGCTCAACCCTAGTATGTGTAGACAGGTGCTGAATCTTCAAAAGCAAAAAAAGAACATAATTAATATCACAATGAACAATCTTCACTCAAGCCAGGTGGCATTAAAGTGCCCAGATAATGAATCCAAAAATAGTCTCTCTGGAGTAACTTTTTTGCTCGTTAGCAGATCATATCGGCTGATGCTAATTAACGTTTTTCTGTGAGTAACTTGATGCAGGTCAAAATGAAACTTGTCGGTTGTCGGGTTAAAGTGCTCTCTGGAAGCCAGTGTCTGTACTCCGCCAAGTATCATCTATGAGGGAAGAACCTCCACTCTGTAACACCGCTGTAGAACCGCAAGTGTTTTTGTAGTTCCAACAACTCCATCAGAGTGATACATCTCCCTAGCAGATAGCGTCACGTCAATTTCAGGCGTCACATTCTCCAATTAAAAAAATCAAAAATGTAAGCTTATCAGATAGTTAAGAATCAGGACCTTCAGTATTTCGATTGAGTTGCTTGTGAAAAATAAGGTGTGCCAAATTAAGAAGTTTACAGCTGTTATTTAGGTATATGTATAGGTCAGATACATATTTTAATCAACATTTAGGCAAATATAATCATCAGATCAGACTCTGTATGTTAAAGGACTCGGATTGGAATTGAGGCCAAAAAAAAACTTGATCAAGACATCCCTAGTGCTCCAGTATTGTCATTTATTATAACTGCAGTCCTACAAACTGAGAAGCAACGGGCCATGATCAAAAAGAAGGCTGACAGTTCTCAGCAATTCTTAAACCATTTCCAACTAAAATGTTGCATTTCCCACAGGCAAATTCTGTTTTGCTGCCAACAAACTTTAAAATGTCTCAGAAACGTATTTACTTCACTTCCCCTCATTTATGAAGGGGCATCCAACAAATATTGATTATTTCCAACTCACGAAATGTAGGTGACATAGCGGAATAGAGAGCAGACATTGGAGAGAGCTGGCCGAGAAAGAACAGAAGAAGGAAGCGAGGTTTGGACACGCAATGGTTTCAAGTACTTTTTTGATGATAAGAGAATGTGATTCGGAGGTATGTTTTTGTACTGAGTACTACTGAGAAAGTTTGTGTGTGTGTGCGAGAGAGAGATAGAGTTGAAAAGAGGCAAGCACGAAACCAGCAACTACATGGGTCCCATGGGTAATTCAAAATAGATTAGAATTATGAGAAATGTCTTCAGACAAACATGCTCTCTTCTCTCTCAATGATACACACACCATAAATGCCTCCTCCTCTCTTCATCCCAGTGTGTCTCTGACAGCTGAAGTGGTGTAACTGAACTGAGTATGTGTCTGTAGGTTGGGAAGAACTCTTGTTTATTCAACCGTCATAAAATGAATAATGAATACATGCTCTGAAATAGTGATCTCTGCTGTGCCAGTTAAAGTCAAACCAATACTAAAAGTCAAGAGTGTAATATGTAAATAGAACATTGAACAAATTCTATAAATGAGTTGTAAAATCAATAGAAAAACTAGGGTTAGACCAATGAACGGGTTTCCTGATTTAGTCAATAGTGAGCTTGGTTCTGGATAGCTGCTCATAATTATCTATTTATTTAAGTATTAATTAAGAGCACAGATAAGTCTAAAGACCAAACACAATGTGATTTTTTTGTCTTGCTTTATTCTCCTGTATTTTGTACATTCTGGAACCCAAGGGATGTTTACGTTGCTATCCAGCAGAATTACCTCACTCTTAGTGAGACAAGAGAAATAGAAATGACATTTGTATAAGGTATTCCATAGAAACGTCAGGAGGAAAGTTCCCTACACACATTTCCCACACATAAAAAAATGTAATAGAATTTGATCCATTATGATCCATTTTAACAACACCAAGACATTATCAAAATGTTGTCAGAATCTCTTTGAAGGAGCTACTGTGAGACTGAGTTGGACTTCGGGCCAACTAGCAACTTTGAGGCAGCAGGGGAACATTTTGTGGAAGTGATTTATGTATTTTATGTACGTGGGATGTATTGTACTTGACATGAAAATTGCAATCTCATTTTAACCTCTAGCCTAGAGGATTAGGTGATACTTTGGAGATAAAAACACTCAATTCTGGATATTGCCTTTTTGTAGCAGAAAGAGTTCCAGCACTTGGCTAAAAAAAATTTGATGTTCTGATTCTGTTTTTTTGTGTGGACTGTGCAAAGACAATCCCTAATTTACAACCAGGTGGAAAATCTTAGCATACAAAGAGTACTTGTAGCAATCCAGACTAGAAGTCAGTCTGAAGAATCCTTCCGTGTTGGCCTGAAGGACATAATACCTGCAGTATTTGTTTTGTTATATTTGTCCTGCATGTCCTGGTTTTAAGATGTTAATGACACAGTCTGCTTGCTAGCTAGCTAGCAACCAAACTGCCACAAAGATGTTGCCAACAATAACTAAACAGTATGGACATTACAACTATAAGAAGCCTCTTATTTACTTTGAAATAAGGAAAGGATACACATCTGGACAGGATAAAGGACTGGAACAGAAACATATGCTGCTATAGGATGACACTCCTGCTACGCTGGCTATGATGGCTGATAAAAACCTAAAGGCCTTTACACACCGGGGACATAACGAATAAACAACACAAAAATGTGAAATACTCGCCTGTGAATATTTACTCTGCTACATCCAAAAGTAAACTAATCTACTCACTATCCTGCGTCCGGCGGTGCTGCTCCACACTATGTCCTTGAGTTCATTGTCTTTATAATTTATGTGTCCTTTGTCATATAATACAGGGTGATGAGAAACACAATCAACAGGTCTGGAGTTGTGATGTGAATTCTGTTTGGTGCTTGGTTGATGGCGTTATTCGCCATGCAAAAGCTGTGAAAAATCAACTTTTTTCCCGAAAAAAAACATTACGTCACTTTTTCGCCGCGTAATATTTGCTTTCTGTGTGAAAGTACTCGTGACAAAAACAACAGTTCGAAACAATATATTGACATACGAATTTATCGCATGAAAATAATGCCTCCGTTGTGTAAAGGTCTTAATTCTGTCTTCTTCTAGTTTGCAGTTTTGCCACTCATCAACACACGTTACAGTTTTTAATGGCTTGGCTTTATCCTGCTGTTGCTTTGGATGTATCTCTGCGGTCGCTCTCAGCCAATCTTACTGCCCTTCCCCTGTTTGTGTATCAGTGTGTGTGTGTGTGTGTGCATGTGTGTGTTTGGGTGTATTTACTATTGGACAATAATTCTGATGCTTGTATTGAGGCAACCTGATTAAATAGTGGTGTGTGTGAGAGTGTGTGTGTACTCTAAATATAATTATTTCTCTGCAGCTTCACTGCCCAGCACAGGGCAGTTACACATGGCTAGAGTCATACTGATACCATTTTCTCTCTCTCTCTCTCTCTCTCTCTCTCTCAATTCATTCCCTTCTTTTCTTTCCAACCTTCTTTCTTTTGTCTTTATTCCCTCTTTTTCTGTTTGCTTCATTCCTTTTCTTCTTTCACCCCATAAATCCCTCTTCTCACCTTTTTTATGACGTTCCCTACAGTATGTTTCCTTTTTTTCCTTCCTCTACCTCTTGGCCTCTCTCCTCTCTGCTTTCTCTCCCGTGCTTCTTCTTTTCCTGTGTGTCTCATTTTCCTTTACATGCTTCTCTCCTCTTCTTCCTTCCTTCCTCCTCTCAATAGAGACACAATAACTGTTGGCAGAGAGGAATAACCTCTAGTTGTATAACCAGGTCACAGGGAGTTGGTGAGAGGGAGAGACGGAGGTCTTATTGCCAGGTTTTACTATCTTTCTGTCTCTTCTACACAGTCTCACATTTCTGTCAGATATTCTGTATATACACACATTATTTATCTTAAAGCAGCATTAATTGATTTCGGGGCAGTGAAACAGGCTGTAAACACATTGACATATGACTCTATGAAGTTTATATGGCGAAGATGTTACGCGTTCAGCAGATACAGACGGCAACATTAACAGTCATTTGGAGGTGCCTCTGTCCACCTGACAAATGTGAGTCTAATATTCACACTCTCCTTTTAGCTCTCCACTAACTCCTAAGGAAAAGGAAAATATTTCTCTTTAGCGGCTAAATGCTCCACTATATTCACCAGCTCGTCGCTAACTTTGTCTGTCTGCTGTTTGGTGCTGAGCAGGTAGTGTGCAGTGGGTTTTCTGAATACAGCTGCCTGCTGGTTGATGAAGACATAGAGTGAACCAAAACAGTAAAGCTGTGTAGCCGAAAACCAAAAGAATGAGCTGAAAAACACTAAAACGCTCTGTAGAGTTCAGAGGAGCTGAAGAGTCAGACGATGTGGCTTTGTCACTACAAGCAACACTTTTCCCATTACACGTAGTTATTTGACCCGGAGACAACAAGACTACTAAGAGTCTACAGCCATTCTAGCAGCCCGGTAAGGCTGTACTTAGACACAGCGGTGCTTTGAGCTAAATGCTAATGCTCAAAATGACAAAGCTAACATGCTATTGTTTAGCAGGTATGATGTTTGCCATGGTCACCATCTTTGTTTAGTGTGTTAACATGCTAAAATTAGCTAATTAGCGTTGATGGTAATAGCCAATAACAGTAACAGATAGGAATCACCAAAGTTATAACAATTCATCCTCAGGGGACCATGAATGTATTTACAAAATTAACTTTTTTAGAAAATCAAACAGCCGACCGACACTGCCATCAGTAGAGCCATGCCACTAGTGTGGCTTATTGATTAGCGCAGCTTTAAGTTGAACACTAACTTTGCTAATATATATAGCGGAAACAGCGCCTGATGCAACATATGTATTCCATCATACTTTGTAGTCTGTTGCAAAAATTGGTATGAAGTTTAGATGCTAAAACATTTTGGCATTAAGAAACTATTTTAAAATATGGAGAGCATACATTGAATGCATCTTACAAGGAAACATGTTGGCTAACTAAATTCACCTGATTTATTTCTACTTGGTGTAGTTTATTGTGCTGGAGTCAGTGTGTGTTTTATTCATGGCCCTCTTTTGTGACCCTGATTTAATGAATGTCTGGCATTTATCTTGTTGGTTTTTATTTAGTATTGTTTTGTCATCTGGAGGTCTCCGTGTGACTCTCTTGAAAGGTTATTAATACAGTATTAGTTTTTTCTCACACACACTCCTTCTCTGTCAAACTGTCTCACTCCATCTCTCTCCCTCCCTCTCGCCAACACAATTACCCACACACATGCTTGGTTGATATAGCAGTGAATTATGCTGCTGTGTTGCTGAGCATTTGCCTCCTCGGATGCTTAGACGATGTGCCTGGCTGACCTGGAGACTGACACCATCTCTACATGCACACACACACAGTCTGCAATTAAACACATGGCCAAGTGTGTTTAATTGCAAGCGTACGTGTGCAGCACAAGCGCATATTATGCACATACGTACAGCCTTGTCTTAACATAAGCTACACTTCAAGACAAGTCATAGCCAATTATCTGCTACTGTTTAGAAGACATCTCGTTACCAAGACTCTCCATGACACTACAAAGTGGAAAATAATTCCCAGCAGAAAGGACTGGAAAATGTAGCTCTCATTTAAGTCTGTTTTTCCAAGTGGGTGAGTCAGTATGCAGACACTCGAAAACTACACAGTGTGGCTCAGACACAATGTGTTGTTTATAATAGGGTCATCCCACAAACCGTAACAATTTCTCAGACCAACGCTCTATAAAAAGTATACCATGCAGAGTTTAAAGTTTTAAAGTCAACCAGATGGTCTGAAACATAACACTAAGCCACAATAATCACTTAATAGAGCGCTGCAGGGAAGATGTATTCTTGTAGGCCAACCCGAAAGTTAGTATTGCCCTGGTTCCTTCAACAAAAAGCCAAGGGAATTTTTCCATTGGATTTTGGATTCTTGCAGAAAATAAGCTCTGTGGCAAACTAAAGTTTATGATACTTACACGTTTTGTTCAGCAAGATAATCTTCACAAATGGACACCACTTTTAGGATTTGTGTCTAAGTGTAAATGCAATCGCCAGAAGTAAAAAGCTAATGTTAGGCTATAAACGAACTACACCACAGTCAAGGGACCTCAGTGTCACCAACAAATTTGTAAACCGTAATTTGATTTTGCGCTCTTACCTCTTCTATTAAAGCCTTTCAGAAAGTTTGAGTTAGAATAGCAAGAGTGCGAGTATAAACCCAACGAGGCTGTAAAGGTGGATAAGTGAGTAGATGAGTTTCTGTGTTTGGCGTGATGATATTTAATGTCCCCGTCTCATTAGTCTCTCTTTAGTCTCATTTAGCCACTTGTTAGCAACCGCCTTTTTTAAGACACTTAAAAGCTTAAAAATTCACTAGTGGGTTATTTACTGACGTACTGTCGTAGAACAAAACGTAAAAATCTCTTAAGCTTATGTTGACCACAGACCTTATTTCAGGCATCTAACCAAAAACCCATTCAAGAAACTCGTTGACTTCGAGACGAGGGAACCGAAAGTGCAAAAATGCTAACTCATTTCCGGGTTTTAGGACTCATTCCTGCACCACTCTATAACCACTGGGCATGTAAACAGAAATAAGTTTGCGCCAAGTTGCAAATACCATAGCTGAACTGAATATCTGTGCGTTAAGTACAGAGGTGGAGCCAGGAGGCGATTAGCTTAGCTTAGCATAAAGACTGGAAGAAAGGGAAAACAGCTAGCTTGTCTCACCCCCAAAGTAAAAAACACCTCCACCAACACCTTGAAAGCTCACTTAAAGACTCACTGTATTTGGTTTGTGTAAACCGTACACAGACATTAATGTAAAAATGACAATTTGTGGTTTGTGGAGTCTTGTTGTCACTGTGATAACTCATGTGAAGATGTCTTAACTACACAATGTTTGTTTAACCCTTACATGAACAGAAATGTCTAAAGGACAGTTTGCAGTTTGTGTTGAAGCTACATATTTCTTGACATTGGCTGTCCACCCAGTGCTTCAGTGCAGCTTCTCTGGATACAGTGCAGGTTATGTTTCTTTCTGTATGCGTTAAACAAATTAGAGGGCATTAATGAGTCCGCTTTAGTGGTGCTCGAAGGCGTTTGGACAGAGCCCCTGCCTCCAGTTTTTATGTTTAGCTCGGCTAAACACATAACAACATGAGTCTAATTTCAACCTTCTCATTTCATTCTTTAAGCAAATAGAGGTGTGAAGCAGAAAGAGTTATTTCAGGGCACCAGGATCGCAGAGGTAAAAGTCCTGTTCATATTCTGCATACACAAGGTAGGTGACTGGCAGTTGGAGTGCTTCCAAGGTTTGGATGGGCATGACATTTTCTGTACAAAAGATGTGTTATAAATATCCAATGTTCCTACCTGTGTACGTAGAACAATGTAAGTTGAGACGTTAACTACTCCAAAGGTGCATTTCAGTAAGAAGCATCCAGTCCAACCATCCAGTCCATACTGTGTTTCCCAAAGTGTTGAGCTTTCCAGCTGCAGTAATGGCCACTAGATTCTGGCTCTAAGAAAACTGCAATGAAGTGACTGAGACAACCAGTCCTCTCTCTAATTACTTATTCTAATGTGCATTTCTTTAAAAAGGATATAATATATACTGTAAATCACTTTGACCCCTGTATGCAAATACCAGGGTTTGGAATTCAACACAAGCACCATGGATGAGCTGTGGAGTGTGAGGCATATGAGTAACACAGGAAGGGAAATTAAGTAGACCAGATGGGAGATGTCTAAGGGCACAAATTCACACTATTCTGCTTTTATTGAAGTAAAAGTGCTGCTTCAACTGCATTTTGTGCTGATGATGAAACTCTGCTTTGTTTCAATCCATCTCACTCAGCAAACGGTACTTATGTACAACTCTCAAACCATTAGACTCCACAAAAGAAGCCACTTTTGCACCACTGCTTCCTCTATTTTCTTTCAGGTTGTTGTTCTGTCCATGTGATCTCTTCAAAGGGCAGTGTGGTTTTCAAAGCAGTAGGTACCTGTCCGTCTTCAAGCTGCTCCCTGTTGACTGTAATGTGCAGAAAAAGAAGTGCTGGCAATTTCAACAAAATGAAATAGCTTGAGCTGGTCAGCATTCATGGTGAGAAAGTGTCTGGTTTGACAGCTTGTGTAGAGTGCAAACCTGCAGGATCAGGATTTGGCTGCAGCGTGAGCCTCACACAACAGCTGGTTGTCTAGAATTAGTCCAAGTTTCTGGGCAGGAGTCCCTGTTGTTTTTTGTCAATGGTGGTAGAGAAATCGTGCAGAAAGTGATGCCTGCCAGGTAAGAGGAACTGCTCAGGGCCTGGCCCTCCAAGACACACAACTGTAAAGCTGCAGGATGATGACAGATCAAATGAAAACCCAGCTGAATGCTAGCAACAAAATCTGTTTAACAGAAAGTTGTAAACATGTCAGTGAGAAATTAAAAGTGTTCCTAATGTTCCTAATTTGGTTTCATGTAGGTATAACATACCTGCAGAGTCAGAATTAAAGGTCAGTGGATACCATAATGCCTTTATGCCTCTGAAATACAGTCTCATAAATAGCTCCTAATCAGCAGCTGTGATGTTAGCGGTGCAACACAGACTCCGTATTTAGTTAGAACAGAAAAAAAAGGAAAAACTAAAATAATAACTTTTGTCTGCTGCTGCTACTGGTAGAGAAAAATCTGTTTTTGTGGTTATATAGCTGTGGCCGTGTAATAGTGTACTGTATTATTATTATTATTATATATTAAAAAGGTGTTTCTGATATTTTGTCCATCTCACAACTAAACAAACTACAGCCACAGAATCTGATCTGACATGTTACAAATAACAATCATCACATTACACAATGTATTATTGTCATTATATAACATTGTGCAGGGGTTTCTGTAGCATGTATCATTCCACAAAATATGACAGTTCCTTTAAGAAATCATATCTCTCTTTACTACGTCATTCTTGTAAATAGTGACATGGGCTATATGGGGTTTGTGTATCTGCAGTAGGATTGTGGCGGGCCGGTCTGAGTCAAATGTCCCAGGCTGATATTTATTCCCTCTTAAACACACACACACACACACACACACACACAGAGCTTTATCACAGCTGTGCCTGCATCTGGACAGCATACTTAAAACTAATGGCCACTACTGGGTTTGTCCTGTCATGCTGGGAAGAGCCCCCCCATAATGTTCTATGGCTGAATATGAGTGCAAGAAGACAAATAAAGCGTTAAGCAGGCCATAGGTTTAGGTAAACCCAAAACCACAGTTACTATGTTGGTAAATGATCTTCTCCAAGTCTCTTGGATAACATTACATTGAAATCTTAAAACTTTTAAACTTATATTAGCTGACAGAAGCTTTTATAAGGCTCTTACCACTTTGCAACTGAATATAAATTACCAAAAAAACATCTATAGTAGAAAAAAAACTGAAATGATATTTGGTTTTGTTGGTCCTCTGTCACTCAGTTTCATGAGTCAAGCCTACCCAACTTGTGCCCTGTCTATCGCTTCTTCTTCGGGCTGATTCATTGGGATGTAGCCCATAACTTTTAATCAGGGAAACTACCCAAATGGTACAGAAAGTAGCCCAAGCTGGCCAAAACCATTTTTACCCACCCAATCAAATAAAAAGTACTCCAATTGGATGGAAAACTGCACATCTGCACTTTTTGCATTGTTTGCTTTGGTGGTGGAGTGTCTTGGGGTTTAAATGCACCCCCCCACCACACACATATATATATATATATATATATATAAATATATATATATATACACACACACACACACACACACACACACACGTCTTAATTGGACTCTTGTGGTAAATACTGTTTGGGTGAACAAACTTGCTCGCACGAGTGTAAAAGGTAATTTGTTGTTTATCACACAAACAGTTGCTACTGCAGGTGTTGAAGTAATCATTTTGACAGTGTTGTGTTGTTAGGTCTCTTGAGTATGTATTTGTATGTTTGTACCACTGTTAAATGTGTATACTGATGTTATCTGCGTTTCTGTATGATTGTAGAGTTAATTGTCTTTCTTGTTTTATGTGCATGTATGTACTACACAAAACAGATTTGATCACAGTTCCTCACTTTAGTGCTTGGAATGTCTCTGTGAGCTAAGGCAGATGCTGCGCTGTGCACTCCTGACATTGTGAGTCTGAGTCTGGCATTTAACCAACGATCCAACATCCCCACCGCACACATACACAAACATACACCACCACCATAACCTCGTGTACTCTCATTTGCATATTGTTAGCAGGCAACAAAGCATATTTCAGCTGGTAAGCAATATTTTGGCTGAAATGGCAAAATAGTTACAGAAAGTTAAAAAAAGGAAAAAAGAGACTCTGCACATTTAAAAAAAAAAAAAGTATTAGTTTTTTCTCTGTCAATGAAATTTGGCTAAAGGGTGGTGCTGTTTTCACATCGCAACACATTTAGTCACAGTCTGACAAGACAAAAGACAACAGATTTAGGTGACAACATTGGATAACACTGACTGTGTCAAAATAGCTTCTAGTTAGACCGAGGGCCATTCAGCAATCTGGATCATTTAAGTCTTAAGTCATAATATCAGTACAATTAACACTGTTTTGATATTTGGATATGGGGTTAGAAGGGGAGTGGGGTTAGAAGGGGGTGGGGGTGGGGGGTGTTGCTGTAAGGAGTGAAAACACATCTGACAGGCATTCTGTTTTTATCCAAGCGGTTAAACATGGGCTTTAATCACTGACATGAAACTGGATGTGGGGCTGGATGGAGGACTGGAACTGCTTCTGTGGTTGTACAGGCCACGTGCTCTGTGCAACATTATTTCAGATAACGTGATAATCACACAAATTCAAAGTGCCCGCTCACTGTGTGAAAAGGCTAGTTTGAGGCAATTCTTGTAAATGTAACTTCAGATTTAGGCAATTAAAGCTTAAAGCTAGGAAAATATTGGAAACAACGCAATGTCAAACCATAGTAGAAACATCTATTGATTTGAGTTCAAAGTCAATCTGGGTTGGTAGCATTAACACAGTTAATGTATAATCACAGCCACAGTAATTTGGGATCACCTGCTGTTCATTGTTGTGCCTTTTTTGTGTATTCTTAGTATTAAGATGTTAGACTTTGCAGCCCAGATCGAGTCCCCAATGAGTTGCAGCCAAACTGACGTTTACAGTGCACCACAATGCCAAAAGGATTTTCCTCTGTTCTATAATACACTTTAACCTTTTACCTATACACTACATGGACAAAAGTATGTGGCTACCCAAAGTATACAGACACTCAAAGATTACATCCATATATGATTGTTTGTCTCCTTCCAAAAGCACGAGGCATTAGTTTGCTGCTCTTAAAGGCTCTTTTTCTAGAAAGACTTTCCACAAGATTTTGGAACTTCAAATGCACTTAAGTACGTACAACAGTAACTGAACACATCACCATTTAAATGGACTTCAGCATGTACAACAGTGTGTGAACACATCACTGTTGAAAATTCAGTGGTAAAGATTTATTTGTACGGAACTGAACACCTCTACTTCGAACCTGAGTGCAGGGACTTGCTCCCTAGAAGCATGCTATTGTCTAAAATGTCATTGTATGCTGTTACATTAAGATGTCCCTGTGTAAAAGCTGCAGGGTGATGACAGATTAAACCTGTGAAGGTGTCTAGCACAAACCATGCAGAAAAAAAAAAGACCCGGGGCAAGTACATGAACGTATGTGGACAGGGATGTCCAAATTCTTTTTGGTACAAAGGGAGATTGTATTATTCATTGTGGACAATATGCTGATTGCTGCCTTTTCTCTGTGTTCCTGCAGGCAGATTTAGGAAGCACATCTACACACATTCCCTTGAGTACAGCTTTGAGGTAAGGACACTTTATTTAAGTAATTCACTTTTCATTTCATACTACCTGCTTTTTCTCTATTTATCTATTCGATTCTTCTCTATTCCTCCTTATTTTTTAACCCGATTCTATTATTTCTGTTTGTCTTTTTGGCTATATAGAATACCAAATTTGATTGGTACGTGTTTGTTTAAGCCTGGCTTTCTGCATATTTGAGGGTTTTTGTGTGTCTTGAAGTATCTTTGTGTGCTTTTCAACTTTGGTAATGCTTAGTTTAACTGGAGCAGTAAGAATTTTTTTCAGATTCAATGGCTTTATTTCCTGCATTCTGGTGACATCGTGTATCTAAAAGGACATTCAAAACACATATTTTAATTCAATATAAATAGTTATTGAATGAAACAAATATATAACAAATTCCTAGAACTGGTAAACTAAGAGCATGACAATACACATGAATTGTTTGGCGTGATAACCATTGAGAAATCAGAGCTATATGTGTGTACTGAAGTCTGCATCTGTGTGTGTCTATGTACATGGAGATGATGATTGTAAAGGGCTCTGATTTATAACTGCTCGCACAAATAAGTGGGAAAGCGATTTCAATTGAAATTGAACGGGGTCTACTCAGGCCTTTGCGTTTGGCAGTTTTTGTGTGTGTGTGTGTCGGAGTGTGACGTCGTCTGTGCCTGTGTGTGTGTGTGTGTGTGTATCTACGTCCCAACGGGGCATCTGTTCCGACTGTCTCTGAAGTAACAGCAATGAAAAATGGAGCTTGTTATTCTCTGGCCTACTTTACACACACACACATGCACACAGCCTTGTCAGCAAGAAAGATAGATTTCAAGTGATCCCTTGACATGCACAGGCACACACACACACACACACACACACTCATGACCTGTCAAACATACACAATTTTAACACTCAGCGACACGCTCTCAGCATGCATGCATCAAGTTGACACACACACAGCAGAAATGTCAAACTAAAATAACATGAATGCACTCACACAAACACTCACATTGTAACAATTAATGCAATCAACACACTCTGGTGACCTGTGTGTGTGGGGGGGTGTTTGTGTATAAGAGCATGGCATGCTGCACACAAATATGCACGGTGGCCTGCCACTTTGCATGAATTCTCTTCAAGGAGCATGTCTGCACTTGTCTACCTTGTGTGTGTGTGTGTGTGTGTGTGTGTGTGTGTCAAGTATATGTACAATTTCTGCACTAAAGAGCTGCTGTGACAGTAAGACAGCATGTCAGTGTGCAGGTGAGTGTGTGTGTGTGTGTGTGTGTGTCTGTGTGTTAAGGTACCTGCTGTCAGCACGTCAGGTGTCTTTCTTCCTCACCAAAGAGCCATTAAAACTGTGATGATGAGTGTGTGTGCCAGGTGGCATGTTTAAAGTGGGTGATTGTGTTTTTGTTAGTTTCGTGATGAGAGCCAGGTTGGATGAAGTGTGTGAATGCACAGTAGAGTGGTAGTGTCACCACATGTGTGTGCTCCATGCAGATTAACGTAGCACTTAAGTTGAAAGTGTTTGTGTACAGGTGCGAGTCTGTGGTTAACAGCTCTCTCTCGCTAGCCCTTGGACAGTTAACTTTATTAAACAGCAAAAAGCTGGGTTCTGATACATGTAGCAATACCACCGGCTTGGTTGGAGAGTGAGGGTTCTCATCTTGTACCAATAAAATGTTACAAATGTTAAATCTGGATTGTGTTGCACCAGCAATTCATAGATACTAAAGAAATATAATTAGCTGGTGAAAACTTCAGAAATGTGTAAACATGTTGCGTCCAATCCAAAGCAATCAACTATCTAAACAGGAAGTCACTGTACCATCACAAGCTGTAACAACTGCCAAAAATGGCAGTTTTAGGGGGGAAAACCATTTCACTTAACTGTCAGTCGTTTGGTAATGTTTGTTCCATATCTTTTTTACTCTTCAATGGGTCATAAATTAGCAAGCTAACGTTAGTTTTGTCACTTACTCCTGTTAGCTATGCAACAGTTACCTGGCAGTTACTTGGTGAAAATATTGAACAGCAATTCATTTCTACGCAATAACTAGTAGTGCAACTCATTTTAATTTAGTGACACATAAATCTCCATTTGGTAAACACTTACATTATAACCACTTTAAGTTTGAATTTGCAAAGAGCTGGTGCAACTGGCTCCTGGGGAGGATAGCTTGAACAGCCTTGGTGAAGCTCTTTCTGGCAGTTGAAAAAGTGGTGTGTGGTGATGCCATGTGTACCAGGCAGAATGTCTGTCTACCTCCTCCTCAGGCCAACAGTAGAGTTAGCAGTGACAAGCACCGCGGTACAAAGCTCTGGGCCAGTCCCGACTGGGGAGAAATTGGTCAGTGAGTAATTGTTGTTACTCACTCACTGTTGTTACTCGCTTTAATACCGTCAAGAATCTCTCAATGGACGTGGTGAACACAGGCAGTGTAGCAGCAGTCCTCACAGTGAGCTTTGCACTTGTGAAGTTCTTCTTTTTACCCTTGGGTGCCATTTTTGTGAATGACCCTTGGAGCAGAATAAGTATCATTATATTATAGCAGTCCGAGGACATTGATTATCCTAATAAAAAAACAGCTCTCACAACAACTGGTGTACAGGTGTCACTGATCAAGTTCAAGCAATGTAAAACAAATGTATGTGAATGTGGCACACTCGTACTTCAGTGAATCCTTACTTTAAAAAGTTTAGGATAAGCATATGTAAATGTTCTGGCATGAGGCTCAGTGAAGGAGTGCATATAGTGTTTTTGAACACTCTCAAACTCCATACTGCAGCAGGAGGCTTGTTATGGCTTCCTGGAATGAAAGGAAAAGTGAACCCAGGAGGGCCATACTGTGGGAGTTCTGGGTAGCTCACCGGAGTTAATTTGGGTTAACTGAGTGTGGAGCAATGTTGAAGAAATGGATCTTCCTCAGAAAAACCAAAAGTTAAAGCTCTACATACATTAAAAGTAGAATTTCAATATATTGAAGCATACAAATTTCTGCATACATGTTAACAAATGATTTGCATATATATGTCACTTATACAGATCGTTTGTCAGGTGATTTCTCTAATTCAGGTCCAGAAGATGG
Source organism: Maccullochella peelii (assembly GCA_002120245.1). NCBI lineage: Eukaryota > Metazoa > Chordata > Actinopteri > Centrarchiformes > Percichthyidae > Maccullochella > Maccullochella peelii. The sequence continues at coordinate 57,356 of LKNJ01002293.1, forward strand.
ATTAAATAGTTTAATAGCTTTTATATTCATGCTAAAATCACATATTTACCTTCATAAAACCCTGTGGTTGGTCTGTTTTGTTTTCACATCACAAAGAAACTGCACCAGTCTGCTTGGAAGCGGATCAAGACCCACTGTTTATGGCAGACTAGGTCCGGTTGTTTGGTCTGCAGTTTGATTGACAGCTTACACACCAGCCTAAATGAGTCAAACCAAACAAATGCACCAGAGTTTGTTTAAACTGAAGCAAACAGGTTAGCTGTGAACGCACCCTTAAAATGACTCCTCATCACAGTTCATGGTCTTAGTGTAGACCTGACGTGTGAGCAGATCAACCAAAGATTGATTTCTCACATTGTTTCAATCTTCACAAGATAAAAATGAAAGAAAAGAATAGATGTTTTTATATTTTAAATTTCTTATTCCTTTGCTTATCTCGTGACCCCCTCAGATTTATCTATGGACCCTTGTGCGGTTCCGAGCCAACTGACTTATGTACTATACACAACGTGAAAACAAGCATCTTATATCTAAATGAATAAAAACTATACTTAGTATGTTTTTCTCAATTGTTTACACACCAATACTGGACCTTGTGACACAATGACCAAAACCTGAAACTCATGTACCTTATCTAGCACCAATTTTGCACAAATACAAACACACTTCCTGCTTTGCACTCATTTTGCAGTTCTAAGCCACACTTTTTGCAAAACACCGCACACAATTCTTTACATTTGGCACAATCTTCATTGATAAAATCTCTTTATGTTCACATGAAAAACACTACCATTCAAAATGCTACAGTAATAACTGGGTAGAGTCTCTGCTCTGCTATGGTACCTAAATAGTATGCTAAATTAGTCAATAATTAGTTACAAAAGAACTGAAGATGACTAACTACTACTACTAACCCTACAGTTTGAGTGGCCTCTTTGGGAGAATCTCCTGGAAGTTGTGGCACTATTTCCAGGTGCAAGAATATCTATAGACGCCAACATTTTGCACCCACTAGGCAAACCATTTTTTACTCCTAACTGAACTAGGATTAAGCATGCAATATATTATCATTAACATATTATTCCTCTTATAATATTAAAATGGGCTTCAATAGAGTCCTAGATTGTATAAGTGCTGTTTTTCAACCTGATAGTGTTACATTATTCAGTACTGAGATTTTGTGACAAATACATATATATAATGTAAATTCATTTTCAAGAAGTAATGAGCATGTCATAATCATTAGGCAAAGTCATTTCTGCTGTAGGTCACATTTGCATGACTGACACTGTGTGACTGACATGCCATCCTCTTCTCTCCCACAATCATCAATCACACCAAGTGGGCGGCTGAGTGGTGACTGTCAATCATGTCAAGTTTGAAAATAATGTAGCCATGAGTAGTGGTGACTGAGGGTTTGGGGCTAAAAAGTTCCAGAGTTGAGCCACAGATAGCTACGGCTGACTTTCATTTCAGAGTATTTATGATATTTTTACTTGTGTTTGTATGGAAATTTTCAGATTTGAAGAGAGGGAAAATTAGCACATGTTGGTGGTTTTTCGTGGTTTATATCCAAAATAATTGGGATATATTTTACTCTCTTGTTTTCAATGATTTTTTTGTTTGTTTTCAGTTTCACCCACCTTTCTTCTATCCAAGCTATTCCCCATTCACCACAGCTCCTGTTTAACTTAAGTGAAACTGATCAGGCAGATACAGATAGCACTGTATTTTTTTTCATCACCCACTCTCCCTGATTTCTCATGCATTCCCCTTTCTCTCTCCCTCCTTTTCTGTAGCACACATGGTATTTAAATTCTCCACTAGTCCTGCCCTAACCCCATGTTCATCTAACTGAAAGTGATAGGGCAGAGCCGCATAGCGTGTGGGAACTGCCATGTTGTCCACCGAAAAAGGGCCTATGATGTATTCATCACGGCACAGGCAATAGGTTAGAGAGAGGGAGAGTGAGTCTAATTTTGCTCAGTCACTTTGATGTGATGGTATTTGTGGGTGGACATATGTGTGAGCTGATTGTGTGTGTGTGTGTGTGTGTGTGTGTGTGTGTGTGTGTGTGTGTGTGTGTGTGTGTCAAATGCACCTTCCATAAAAGCCCTTTGCGTGCCAGAAAGCAGCAACAAAACACACTGCTGCTAATGTGTACTCCCCATTTCTCTCTCTCTCTCTCTCTCTCTCTCTCTCTCTCTCTCTCTCTCTCTTCGTGTCCTCTATGTCTTTCATTAGACTCTCTGTGTCTTGTGAGATGTCCCAAAATTCATTTTGTGTCAGCTGATCATCATAATGACCATCATTGTGCTTTTGAAATGTATTAACGGCAGCTCATTTAAATATAGTCTGTATAATAAAAAGCCACTCTCACTTAATTGCCATCTCTGTGTGTTACCGTTCCATTCTGGCATTTTAAAGTTGCATGAAATGTGTGTGTGTCCTTGCTACAGTCCACGTTTACTTATTAATGGTTGGTCAAAGGGTGGAGGACTTCATTAGTGGGAAATGATTCAAAGTGGAGACTATTTGCAAAATCAGACAAAGAGCTGCTTACCAAGACTGCGACTGACTCAGGCTGGTGGGAAACTGGGGTCTCGTGCAGTTGGCCTTGTTATTTTGACAATGAATATACTAAAAATCTGTATCGCACCACAAATTGTGTGCTGATTTCCCTCCCAGACACAAATAAGGGCATAAACCGTAAATTCTGATATAAAAGCCAGTGTTTTAATAATGACCAGCACAAACAAATAAAGGCCGGTCGCTAATACAGGACAGGTAAAATTACCTGCAGCCATCGGCTCTCACATTTCTAACATATTTCTATTTTTATCAGAAATACCTGTTTCATCCACCTTTTAATTCCAGTTTTTCCACTTTTTCATTTTAATGATATTATGGTGCGGTCAATGAAACTCAACATTTCCAATGGTTTTTGTCACATTAAAAGCCTGCCAATATCTGGAAAGCTGCAATACTTTTAATGTGAAACACCTGCAGGAAGTTGCTGAATTTAATTGACGGCAGCTTATCATCTGTAGGGAAAGACGGAAAAGTGGAGGGAGTTTGGAGTTTCATTAACTGGAAAGAAATTGAAATTAGGAATACAATTTACAAATACAAGCATGTCCCAAATAAAGTGCTCTCTGCCGTTGAGATAAAGGAAAATCCTAATTTTTTCTAGCCAATCTTTGCCCCAACATTTAACCCAGTGCTTCAGAACGCAGAGAAAATACTCCACCACCCCTACACATGTTCTGCTTTTTCTTCTGACATCTGCTCTGCCTTAATTGCAGGAACACACATACGAGCCCATTGAAGTCTGGGCCTGTGCTTTCAGTGAAGACACTGCTTAATTTTGTTTCACATTCCCTCTTTTACCCATAATATTTTTGCATACTTTTTAAGTGTGAGCTAAGAGACATTTCGAAATGAATCACACAATACTTTTAAAGAAATCTGCTTCTCTATAAGAAAGTAAATCGACCGTCTTGGCAATTAGACTGCAGTTTGTGGTTGACTGACATCTTATGATGTTGAATGATGTGAATACTGCATTACACGCCAACCATGCCATACCATGTTCTCTCTCTCCATCAGTCTCTTTCCCTCTCTCTTCGTGGCTCTTTTAAAATTACCTGTCTTTGATGAGATCATAATTAAGCATCCTAATTACTGCAATTAATCCAATTACCTATCCGTGTTAATTAGGTGAGAGCATTGCTTGTCATGTTTGTGTGTGGTGTGAGGCACTTTATTGTTTATGAGGGATCATATCAGGGTATGTAGGAGGCTGCGAGCGATGCAGACATCTTCATCTTCATCTTCTCTTCAGTGGAGACTGTCCTCCCAAGAAAAATGACAGCATCAGTCATTTCAGCAAGTGCCCCAAAACAGTTTTTTAGTGCCCTTGGTAAATATAATAGGAGCGAAGGAGGAAGTCAGGTGATGTTGTTATAGAGGTGCTTCAGCTCAGAAAACGCTTGTGTGTCATTCTAAAGTGCAGTCACAAACAGTGCATCAGCGTCTTGTATCATGTGTATTTGACCTGCTTTTACACTACGGTGCATGTGAACCTTTTTGTTTTTCAATTCTCTTCATGACTTGATTGCTCCCACTAATTTGACATCTTGTTGAATGGTAAATGGGCTGCATTTATATGCAATTCCAGCGTCCTCCACTCTCATTGCCTTCTATATCGGATGACTACAAAGTGCATTATTGCACTTATCCCACAGCCATAAATGCAGTCGTTCATACTATGACTTAAACGGACAATACTATATTGCTAGAATTCAAGCATTTTTGTCTCGCTTTAAATCAACTAGCACTAAAAACTTACATCATGATATGACTGCACATGCTGATGAAAAGGTGAAGGTTATAGATGTTACCTGATATGAGCCTGTCTTCACATTTTTACACGGAAGCTACAGTAGACATCTCGGTAATAATCTCTGTGTGTGTGTGTGTGTGTGTGTGTGTGTGTGTGTGTCTCACATTGCTTTAGAGACATCTTGTTCCCAAAGTACACTGGCAGGTCATAATGAGGTTTCCAGGCTCCCTTTCTCTCTCTCTCTCTCTCTCTCTCTCTCTCTCTCTTCCTCACTCCTGTGTAACTCGCTCCCTCTTCCTCTTTCTGTGTCTCTCAGCTAAACTAGGACAAGGACATACAGAGACAAAGTAGTGCTTATTAGTGTCCTGCCCTGGACAGGACCCCCCCCCCAACCACCACCACACCCACACACACACACACACACACGTGTAGTAACATAGTCTCTTGCCTGAAGGTGACTGCGGGAGATGAGAGGAACCAGTCATTTTGCTACAGTTACCTCCTGTTTTATCAGATAAGTACAGGCCATCCAGGTGGCACAGTAGGCAAGGACACCAAAGACTTTACCTCCATGTATATAGTCACAATTTGGACATTGTTTTAAAGGCAGTGAAGCAGTGTTGCTAAAGCTGTGGGTGTGCTAAAGACTGGGTACTAGATTTTTTTAATGAGCTACAGGAAGACAGACAGCTTGGTGTGTAAGCTGAAAATTCCACTGAGATTTGATAAGCTTTGGGGGACAATCAGATACCTGAAATGGTAGTAGTTTCAAATCCCAGCTCAGACTATGATTTACGGCATGGAGTCTTGGGGCAGCATATTTACATGAGGTAGAGGTGGGTAGCAGCGTTTACAGACCCCTGTATGTTTACTGTAAGTTCTCTATGGTGCGTGTAGAGGCTCTCTGTGGTGCACTTAAGCTGATTCAGTGCTACGTTAGTACTGAAAACTGTAGTAACCACTGTGGAGGTCCTCGTGCATAATGTGTATCCTATATGTATCCTATACATCCAGCATGCCTCACTGCCACAGGTATTCATCTGCAGAGTGTTGGATAATACAGCCAAATTAGCATTGCAAAGAGAGAACCTAATCATTTAATTATGAAAACACTTTTTAAACTTTAATCACTGACTAAAGAGTATTGTTTCAGACTTTTTCTCTGGAATGGAACTAAAGGAAGACAAGAGTTATTGACTATCATGTCAACATTAGACCCCAATTTATGAACCCAGTCGCTCCATTTACAATAGTGATATTTGGACCAAAAAAACAGTAATTGCAAACACAGCAATAAGATTATATGCAGCAGCTAGGGATTTGCAGGACTGATGAGGAGTTAGGACATTATATAGAGAGATATGGGGACCGGCTTGCACTTCGAGCATTTTGGCAGCAAAGAACTGTGCAATCGGGAGAAGTGAAGACTGCACTTATGCAGAGAGTTCGAAACAGACTACGAGAAACACAGAAATCCCCTCCTGCTGACGGTGGTCATGGTATTGGCAATAAACATGCAGCCAAAGACAGGCGGCGGGTTGAAATGGGATGGCTCCACTTTCATCAGGGCGATTATCATCAGGTGTGTGCAAGAAGTGGTGGTGGAACGCGACATCTGACTGTCCAAAAAACAACTACTATGAAGGAGCTGCTTAATTTTGGCAAAGGCTTGTTTTTTCCAAATGGACATTCTGCCAAAGGACCAGTGGACGACTTTACGTTTGATATTCGCGATTTTAGTCACAAGCCAGTCTCCTTTGAAAGCACTGTAGAGTAGATGTACGAACAGACTAAATTAAGAATGCTCTGCATCTACACTTGCACTCAGGAAAAAGTTTCCCAGCACGATGTCTCCATATTAGTTTCTGATTCATCTTCGGACTTTGAGCCCATGGAGGACAGGCCCATGAAGGTAACTTTCTGCCATATTTGGAAATATGAAGATTTTATGTCCCAGATTCCAAATTAAATTGTCATTCATTTTGTTAGCCTGCTTTATGGCTAACGATTTCTAGCTACAAGAATGTGAAACACAGACGCAAAACAGGCTAACAAAACGAATGAGAACCTTCAATTCACTTTTATTTCAATTCAATTCAATTATTTTTTTATTTATAGTGCCATATCATAACAAAGTTAACTCAGGGCACTTTTTCATAAAGAGTAGGTCTAGACCGACTCTTTATGTTTACAGAGACCCAACAATTCCCACCAAGAGCAAGCACAAGGAGACAGTGGCAAGGGAAAACTCCCTTTTAACAGGCAGAACCAGGATCTGGGTGGGCGGATATATGGGAGAGATTAACGGGATAAGAGTGCGAGGAGAGGGAGAGGAGGAGAGAGGAGCTCAGTGCATCATGGGAAGTCTCCCGGCAGTCTAGGCCTATAGCAACATAACTAAGGGGTGGCTCAGGTCTCACCTGAGTCAGCGCTACTATAAGCTTTATCAAAGAGGAAAGTCTTAAGCCTACTCTTAAATGTGAGGAGGGTGTCTGCCTCCCGTACACAAACTGGGAGCTGGTTCCACAGAAGAGGAGCTTGATAGCTGAAGGCTCTGGCTCCCATTCTACATTCAATTTGGAATCTGTGAAACTGGCATCATTTCCACTGAGCATATGAGAAAATATTGTCTATTTGATAAGGTCCTCCTTAGCTTTCCAATATATTGTCATATTTAGTACTTTACATTCTCTTCTGCCCTTACTAAAGTTTGTAGTTAAATCTATTGTCTAAACTAAACTCTATTAAATAGCTGTATTTCAATAGCTCACGACAGGCCGTGGTATATGGTTATTATATCACAGCAAAGGGGCGTTGTTAGGCCAGACGTGAAGCGGAGCCCCTTAGCCGTGATATAATAACCATATACCACCGGCCTGAAGTGAGCTATTGCTTTTATAAAGCGCTTACCAACTTGCGTTTATACAACGGTTACCTTATTGGGAATTATTTTAAATACTTAATATTGCACTCTTTTCCCGTACTTGTACAGTAATATAATGTCTGCTGAGGTGCAAGATGTTTTAATCACATGTACATGTTAGTAAACATGATGGCTTCGACGATGCACAACCAAACCTAAGGTAATAATATGTTGCATCATTTCATTTTAAGTATCAACAGACAGGAGAACCAGTCAGGCAGGTAGCCTTTCCTGAGATGAGTAATGCAGGTGCTCATCAGTCCACGAGCAGGCATGGATATGAAGACGATGTACTTCCTGCGTCAAATCAAGATGCAGAACAGTTGTTCAGTGATGAGTCAGATTCACATTTTGCCCTTGCCATCCATGCATCTCTTGAAGATTATGAAGTGCACACTGGATCTGTTTCTGGTTATGATGGTACAGATGATCAAGACTCCACTCTTCCATGGAATCCACATGACCTTAACAATATGCAGGTAATAGTCTAGAACTAAGTAATTTGCTGCAAATAATTATTAATAACTCAGTATAACTCAACTGATATACTGATGTATTGATTGTCAAAGTCTTTGTTGATTTAATTGATTCATAATCACACCTACTTACTTAATTTTTTTTTGTTGCAGCATTCAACACAGAATGACGGACCTGTATCATCAAACACTCCATCAAACACTTCTCCAGCATCACCAGACAGATCTGAAAAAGAAGTCCACTATGTGGAAGTAAGAAGAGTAAACATAATTCATGACGTCCTTAATATCTTCAAGGAACCAAAGGCACTTCATGTTGATCTAAAAATGGAGTTCAAAAATGAAAAAGGTGTGGACAATGATGGCGTGTCAAGAGAAGTGTACTCCGCTTTCTGGGAACAGTTCTTGGAACAGTGCGAGGGGGAAGACGAACGTGTACCCAGACTGCGACCAGACTACTGTGAGAAGGAATGGCAAGCTGTTG
>LKNJ01002294.1:0-110579 GCA_002120245.1 Maccullochella peelii
CTGTTTGTGTACAGGGAGAAGAGTAGGGGGGAAAGGACGCAGCCTTGAGGGGAACCGATGCTGATGGTCCGGGAGTCTGCACTTAATTCCAATTTTTTTTTCCATCAAATTCTTCCTTTTTTACTGCCCACATCCATGCTTAGAAATGATCCTTTCCCAGCATCAGTGTGCAAATTTAGTGCAAACATCATGTGCATTACCTGCAACAACAAATTAGCGAGATCGTCTATCAAATGAATATAACAGTGGTGCAAGTGCTCATCTCAAAGGTTATTTGCGCTTGTGGTTTAATGGTAGCAGGAGAGGAGCTATGCAGCTCAGTGGAGTGTGATGCAACAAGAAACACATTTTCATCTGACAAGTAATACTGTGACTGTGTCGCCACAAGTTGTATAAGTCTTAGATCTACAGTAGGATCACCTGCCCAAACCACATTTGAAAATGGACTTTTTGTCCATGTTACTTAAGAATTTTTAGTCACAAGTCATATTGATGTTTTACTCTGAAAGCACTGAGAAATGGGTGACAAATTAAAGGAAAAAACAAGGTGTCCTAGTGCAGTAAGGTGTCTGGGCCACCATAACAGCTTCAGTTCTCCTTGGCATAGATTCTTCAAGTCTCTACTGGAGGGATGAACGGTATTCTTGCAAAAAAAGCTGTCTAACATGTGTACCATAATCTCCCATGTAGGTGTTGAGATCTGGAAATTAAGTCGGGAAGACAATTCCCATCAATTCCATACTCATTAACCATTCAGTGACCCCTCTTGCCCTGTATGGGTGCATTTGCATTCATTATGTTTTTCCACTGATTTATTCAGGTTTTCAATTATTTCTTTTGCTTGTCTGTATCTGCATTTTAAAGACTGATTTTTATTTCAAATATAATGCTATAAACTGTTATAAAATATTATAATAATTTAAATCACAGACCTGAGCACTTTCCACTCCAGGTCATTCATACAAGTGGACCCTACTTCCATTAGATTTACATGTCTATGAAGGTTCTCAGTCATCCAAGTGATATAAAATCTAGGGTCAAAGGCAACTTGCTTTGGTGTTTTAGACCAAGAGGCTTCATTACTTTGTCCTCAGAGTTATATGCAAGTCTCAACCATCAGGATATTTGTAGCCAAGTGAACAGTCTCAGGGCACACACACGGTGCAGATATAATATACCTAATAAATGATTCATATATTTAAATGTCATTTCAGCTCTCCCTAGCTGGTTCCATAGTGACATTACTGTATTGTATTCTCTAAGAGGCAATGACGAGCTAAGTTTATATTATAGCCTCAATTTTAAACACTTATCCAAAAATGTAAAGTATGTATTGTCAGGGATTCTGTAAGGAATGAGTGTAGCCAGGAACGACAGGAGAAGGACCCAAAATGCAGACAGTAGAGGAGGCTCAAAGTAGTTCCTATAATTTATTTAGGCTCTTACTGGTAACACAGGTAGGCAGTCAAACCAGAAGGTCAGTCCGGGTACGAGGAATCACAGGAGCACTAGTAATAAATCCAACATAGGAACAACGCACAGAGAGAACATGACACTAACAATGACAAATAAAAAGGCAATGAACCAACAGAAAACAAAGGAAAAGGACAGGTATACATAGGAAAAGGCTAACGAGGGAATCAGGGGCAGGTGCGCAAAGGGGAGCAGGTGAAAACAATCAAGGACAGAGACACAAGGGCAGGAACACACTGGAAACACAAGACAATACTTCAAAATAAAACAGGAACCTGAAAACCAACTAACAGAACCATGACATGTATAGTCTTACAACTGTAATGACTTAGCTCTATATTGACAAACATTCACATCAGAGTTGTGTGCAAAGAACAAGGCATGATGCAGAACATTAGAGTGATTTCTCATTTCGTGTTCATTAATTACATACTGATCAATTCAGTTTTATTTCTATAGCGCCATATCATAACAAAGTTAGCTCAGGGCACTTTTTCATATAGAGCAGGTCTAGACCGACTCTTACAGAGACCCAACAATACTAAAACAATACTGATCAATAAATGACAGACGTCTTGCAGAAAACGATTTTCAATATGCAGACTTCAAGTTTGACAGCAGTGCAGAGGGGGTAAAGGAGTAACGTCTGACTGACTGACTTGAATTTGCCTCCAAATGACTAGTGCAGACGTAATTAGATGTCTTTTCATTTGTGTCTTGTATTAATAAATGCGTACCAAGGTCGGCAGCGATATGTTGATGTGCAGATAAAAGATGATCCTTGGATTTTGTATGCAACCACCAAAACGACAAATTCAAAAGGTGTTTTTTATTTTCTTCTTGTAAAGCGGTGATCAATTAATCATTGTCAGTCTTAAGGCCTTTTTTGCGGTGAGTGAGATTTGTCAGAAATAAAAGTCAAACAGCATCCATTGCTCTCCTGTGCAACACATTTCTTATGTTTGTCAAGCTTCATTAATCTCCCCATTCAATCGCATCAAGAGCAGTCCTTGGAAATACTTTCCACTTTCACAACCGGTCCTTGGAGGCACTGAGAAACGTAGCGGCAGAGGAGAGAGAAGGCTTGGTAGAGGGAGGTGGTGGGAAAAAACAGATTGATTTTCCCATCATGACTTGAAATAGCATATTTTTTGATTGCTTATAGGAAAGGGGAGGGTTGAAGGGTGAAGGTTGCTGGGGAATGGTGTGATCATGGTCAAGGCCTATTAAAGCCTATTGTCTCAGCTAATTCAGGTCTGCTGAAAGGTTAGGATGCTGTCCCTTCTGCAAGGATGCAACATAAAAAAATTCAAAAACAAATTGACATTTGTAATGTATATTGTATTGACATACATTTCTTTGTATTTAGCAGATCAATATCCTTATACTACGCAACTTACTGTCAGGGAGCCTAAATAATTTAACTGGCTTTAAAGGTTAAAAAAAAAAAACATGGCTGAAAAGCTGTGTTGCATGTTAGATGATATGTTAATCATCATTAATTAACCATACTGGAGTGTTTACTTATTTTATAAAGAATATACAAGGTCTTTATCTCAAGAGTGGACATTTTACAAAGATATCTACTGTCTGCACATTGCCTTTGCTAGCCTAGAAAACAACAAGTGCATGCATGTGGTCCTGCGACCATAGAAACTCTCTTGAAAACTTGATAAACTTAACTCTTAGTCAGCTTTTGACAAATGGATACAACAGACTGACGTACCTTGACCGTCCCTCTTAACTCATTCATAGTCACAGACATGACATGATAATCACTGCTTAAAAACTGTAGATTTGGATGGATGTCATTATTTCATTTTTACACTTACAAACCCTCAGCAACCTCACAATTCATGTATTTGACAGATACAATTTTAAGACATTTCTGTCTTTTTATTTTTCAAATTTTCACCACAAAATCTTTGCCACATAAAGATGCTTGGAGTATGTCTGCAGCTTTCCTAGAAATTCAAGAGAAAGAAGATCAAATCAAACCAAACTTGCCTTCCAGTTGTTAGCTATTGGTAAAGTTAGTTAGATTTGCTTTCTGTTCTGTGCTTCTTCTGTGTGCAGAGTGAACTGGGACTGGCCCTTGGCTCCTGGCCATTGCAAAATAAATATACTCATTTGCATGTTGAAATGATATTATTGGTTGCCCTGATGCGGCTGACTTAATGCTGCTACTTTGACACCAAGTGAATTACAAAAAGCGCTTAATGCCAAAAATGATTTCAAATATCCCAAAGCAACGGGAAACAATCCTTATAATCCCAAAATCATTTTTGCAGAATTCAAATTTCCATTTTAAGTACTATATATACCTCACAATTTGAGCATAAAGAAGGACGTTCTTTACTGTTTGTGCATTCCTGAGGCACATTTGTACACAGTCATAATGGCAAAACCAGCATAAAATGACTGGGGGAGACAGTACACTGGGGTTGATAATCTTTCATTAGGCAGCTACATGCATTCGTCTAGAAGAAGAGCCATTTCTCTCTTCCTCAAATAAATCACTGATTTCTCTTTGACTTTTATCTTGAAGAACTGGCAGCAACTATGGGTTAATAGCAGAAAATGGTATAATTGATAAAGTAAGTAAAGTAAAACAACAAACCTTTACTCAAAGTCACTTTTACTCAAGTGGAACTATGTCCCTACTGACATAACCAATATGTAAGTAACATAGGCAGCTTAACAATAGATAACAACAGTGCACTATTGATGCTTAAGGAACAGCATTACTGATGTGTATTTTGAGAGTGAGATACACAAATTAGTTTATAGTTCTGTTCAAGGGTGTAGGCGGACCTTCTCTTTTATATGGTGTGAGTCTAAACCATTACTCACACCCATACACACCTAGAAATACATACAAATACAAAAATATATATACAAACACATGTCAGCTGGGATCGGCTCCAGCCGCAACCCCTTAAGGATAAGTGTTTATGGAATACCTGACTCCCATGTCCTGACAGACACTCTTCCCTAGCTACCTCAACATATTTTACAAAGAGTATAGCATACATTAAGATTGCATGCACTGTTACTGTGACAATAGCCTCTATGCTCTGCATGTTATCTGAGCTCCCTGTACCTTCATAGATCTGACACTAACTCCCTAACTTATTTCAAATGCATTTTCAATGGAGACTCTATCCTTGAATGTATGAGCTTGGGTTCAAGGCCCACTATACTGCAAAGGATCTGATCTGCTGAAGATACTTTATCCATCCCTGCTGCAAGGGGGATTTTTCTGCTGACCATGTGCTTTGACCTCGTTATGGAGAGGGCGTGCGTTTGACTAATTTCTCCCATGGGTGATGAGGGAATTTAAATAGCAGGGACTAATTGGTAATGGCAAGGTCTAGACTGAAGGCCAGAGGCTCTAGGGCTAGAGCTACCTGGCACATCCCATCTGAGGAGTAACAGCTTCTAAAACCCACATAATCCGTAAAACTGCCTCTTAAAACAGTTTTTTGAAGACATGCTTTTATGCAATTGTTTTTATTCTTATCATGTTTGTCTGCTTTATTCCCTTTTAATCCTCATAAAACTCATGACTGAATTTATTACTTACTTATAAGCTTTGTTTATTAGTGTTTTACTTTTTGTACTTTGTTCTCTTTTCTTTCTCCATTAAATGAAGATCACAAAATAAAATATCAAGATTGTTAAAGGATTTTCATACATTAATTGCCATAATTTTAAAAGAACCATGCTTAGATTCAATTACAGTATGTCAATCATTTTGTTGCCTTTTTAATAATGTTAATATTTTATTTCAGAATGAAACCACCCATTTGTTTTTACATCTCTGTTATTGTAGTTCTGGTTTTGGATTGTGATCAGATTCATTCCTCACCTCCGCGAGCCATCTGTCCCTCATGTAATGAAGCCTCTGTGTGACTTGTTCAAAGCCGCACAATTTAATCCTCACTTCACAATCTTTTGCGTTGTAGCAGTCCACAGGTCTTCCCCAGTGAGGCGAGGACACAAGTTGGCGACGGACACGGGATCTAATAAAATCAGGCTGTGGTCATGATTCCCTCAGGGACCTGCTTTATTCACTTGTTTTCCTCTGTTTGGACTCCCTGATATATGTGCATAGCGGTGCCCGGGGGGGGGGCATTCAGAGAGTCCTTCTTGATATTCCACTCGTAAAGAGCCCAGAGGTGGTGTGGAGAGGTGGATTGGTGAGCGGGACAGGATAGTTATTTCATAGTATTGGCCACGGATGTTAAAGCTCTAATCTCCCCAAGGTCAAAGGCAGGTATTTCTGATGAGGAGGCCGATTCCCCCGTTGACGTCTAGATTTTCATTTAGAGCTCCTCTATTAAAGAGCCTGACCACAGCGTGCAGCCCTAAAGCATCTGAAATGGTCACTCTGACTTCCTTGGAAGATGATCACTCACCCAGGAAGAGGGATGTGGTCCTGTGTTTTTGTGTGTGTACGCTGATGCTTGTGTGTGCACACGCCACCGTTCCTTTGTGTGCCTTTGAGTTCCCTTTAAAAGATGGAGCCATTACGTGTGATGGTGAACATGACACATCACAAATGGAACAAGGTCACCGTGAGCCAAGCAGACTGGTTAAACTTTTCCACTTTGATGACACTGAAAGTAGAAAGTGAGGCTCCTTCTACAAAAGGTACGGCAATGTTCAAATCAGACTGAGAAGCAACCATATGTCTTTTGAGTCTCCAGCTGATCTGATGGGATTGCATCCTAAGAATGGGAAAATTCTCCACCTCCTTGACTTGCATCTTTCATCACGTCAGATGCCCTTTTCTGAGGGAGGCGGGGAGAGAGAGAGAGAGAGAGAGAGGGAGAGTCAGACAGAGGAAGGAAAAGAGGGAGAGATAGATGGGAGAATGATAGAGTGAGGAGGACGTAGATGGAGGGGGAGACAAAGTGGAGATGGAAAATGACAATATAATATGATTTGATTTGTGGGGCAGAATGGATTTTCAGTGCTCATTTTCTGAGCGAGAGGAGATGGGGAATGGGGAGAGGGACGGCAAGAAAGACAGAGGTGGATGGAGGAGGTGGGCGGAGTGTGAACAGTAGGGCCGTGGAGTTCATTTAGCACTGGGGCCGTGAGATGGCTTGACAGCTGCTGGTAGAGGCATTAGGCTGCTCACTTTAGTCGAATCTTGCTCTTTTTTTCCCCTGTATCCCTCTCTTTCTCTCTCTCGCTCTCTCTTTCTCTCCCCCTTTGTCTCTAATAGCTGTCTTTGTCAGACCTGTCCTGTCAATCACTACTATGTATGGGCCTGGCTATAGATTTCAGTGGCCGAGCATAACTCATAATAATGACAAAAACAACATTACAATTCATTAATGGTCACAGAATAGCTGCAGGCGATGGGACATTTTAGAGGTCATAAATGAGGAAAGTCTGCTTCCTTAAAGCCTGTAGCTCAAAAAGTTTGGTGCCAAAGTGAGACACTATATCTGTCATTTAAGAAACATGACACCTGCTCTCGGAGAATGATTGACAGAAAGAAATTTGAATTAATTTTCGATGAATTTGATATATCCACCATTCTGAAAACACCTGCTCTTGCAAAGTGAGTGACAGAGAAAACAAGAGGAAAAAAATTCATTTTCAAGGAGAGTCAGTCACTTGGTTGACTAAGTAATAGTTCTGTTAGAGGATGGATTGTCTGTATTATAGGGATTCATTAATTAGCATCATGTAATGGTTCATTTGTTACATCATAATCATTAGGAAATTAACCCTTCAAGTTCACATATCCAAACAAATATCATATTAAATCTCCTTTTAAGTTCATACATGCCTACAGTTTAATAATCCTCATACTGCAAAATGTGGAATAAAACTGTGCTCTGAATCAAAGTGATTTCATTTTCAGGCTACGCTTCAAAAGAATGAGTGTTTTTTTTTTACTAGCAGCTAAGAAGCAGCCATAATTACTTCTGTCAAGGGCCTGAACCCTCTCAAAGAGGAGCAAAACAACATTACCTGTCAACAAATTTGTCTGTCTCCCTCTGTTTCTATCTCGGTCTCTCTTTATCTCAATTCTCAATTCAAAGAGCATCAGTGGTGTAAAAAACTGAGCAACATTTTCAATCAGCAATTCTCAATAAGGCATTGGTATAAAAATAACCAAATACAACGCAAATTAAATATTAGTGTGAGGAAGTGTGTTACTCTTGTAAACACTGGATTATGAGGGTCTCTAAATACATATAAAACCCTCACAAAACATCTATATTTAAAGTGTAACTATACCCTCAAATTCCGTTAAAACCCTCTCTCCCAGAAAATAAAAAAAATGCAACAAGTGCGGGAACAACAACTGTAGTCTTTTTTTAATATAAATTTCATGACGTAGACAGGTCCCAACCGGTCGACTCTATGTCAGCATCGGCCTCGCAGGTTCTTATAACATTAGATTTATAACAGTAGATGGCATGTTGAGCCATTTTCAACCCATGAAATGCTTTTATACATTTAGTAAGACAATATTAACACCAGCACTGATGTGTTTCATCACAGCACAGTCATATCATGTAGTTTACAGCTAAAAAAACATTTTGCAAGTGTGCAGTACCTCTTTAATGACTCTCACAATCACAAGCTTACACCAGGGACCACCTGTGCAGCTTTGCAGTGTTTCAAAGTAAAAAGGGAATTTGATTCATATTTTATTTGGAGCCTAATTTTTTCTAGAATAAATAGTATAGGCATCAATTGCAATTCAAAAAAAGAAAAATAAACTATTTATAGCAACACTTGCATCCTACCAATGTCTTTTTTCCGATCAGACATGCACATAATGTAAGGACTCCTCTGTATAGATCTAAATATGAGAGTGAGTGAATACGAGCGTGTGTGTGTGTCTTCCTGATCACTGACCAGATGTTGAGGATTGATTTAATCTATTCATTTGATATCCTGAGTTGCTTCCAGGATGGTTGCTCTAAAAACAGCAGACTCAAGTACTGAACTGAGCTTGCTTTCTTTGCTAATCAAAACCAGTGTTTGCACACCTTTCTTCACTGCATGCTGCTCGCGTGTCTGTGTTGTCCTACGTGCCAGTATGTGTTCAATTAGGTTGTGGGAGTATAAAAGTTTGGTACTGACAGACAGTGTTGTTCTACTTTGGAGTAAAAAGGGGTTGTGTCTGGCAAGAAGGAGAGGCTATTATGGCTCCTTTATGGATTATGAGGCAGGAGTGTGACCCTTATCTCAAGGTGAACGTCAGTAGCTGCCCTTGTTGCAGTCCATCACAACACTGTTCCCTATTACATTAAAGGTGATGGCCCTGGCAGCACCTCATTGCAAACAATATCCATCGTAACAAGTCATTTCTTCTGGTAATGATCCTTACAATTTTTATTTCCCTTAAAACAAGTGAAAAATTTGAACAGTATAGTGAGGTGATTTTATTTCCTTCCAGTGCAGTTTGTCCCAGAACAGGTGACAGTGTCTGGTAAAATGGCAGATCACTCAGTCTCGCTATCAAAGATAATGTCACTCAGTTCGTGAAAAAACTCGACACAAGGTGCTTCAGACAAGAATCAATTGAGGCTGGACCACCTCACAGATGGATTGTCGACTTCTTAAAAGGAAAAACAGCATTGTAAGGCTAATTACTAAACCGACCTGTTGAGATGGAACACAAGCACACATGCTGCAGAGCCTTTTGCAGTAAACGTGGAGATTATCAGGTTTTTGCTCTGACATATGATTCACACAGCCATTTATTTAAAGAAATACCACACACACTATCAGGTCAAACACTCACACACTCATCAGGTTTAATTAGTAGAACCCGGGAGACCTTCATGATCTGGGAAGTACCGTTCTCTAACAAGAGAGAATAATTAATACAAGGTATTTCTCAATGCGTGTCCTTGTTCATTCTTACATGCCAAATAGTGCTGGTACAGAGGCTCTATACGTGGGGATGAAAAACTTTTTTTGTCACTTTTTTGCTGTCTGTATTCTGCCACCAGCAGCCGGTTTTGAGTTGAACATTGTGTTGTTAGTAGCAACCACTACTGACACAGTTCTATGGCAGTTTAAAGTAGTAAACCTTAAGATTTCGGTCCTGGAAGATTTGGCAACACCAGTGGTTACTGTGGTAATAGCAACTGCAGTTTAACACTGCAGCAAACACTCCTTTAGCAGCTGCTTTGCTGACCATAAATAGGGTTTGGTTTCATGAAAATCTTAAGGATTATAACTTTAATCTTTTATCTACTCCCCAAATGCCCTTGTTGGTGCATTATCTGTAGGAACTCTTTTTATTGTAGGTGTTTGTGTTTGTTGATGTTAGTTGATTTGTGATTTAGTAGAATTTAGTTTTTCTCAGCTGCCCGAGGCTAATGTGTTGCTACCACAGCATTCTAGTTAACTGTTAATTTACTGTTGGGCAACTCTTTTAATCTTTAATCTATGTTTACCAGATTAATTACTGCGCCGTACTTCCTATTTGGGCTTAATTTTGTTCTTTCACTGTTGATGCTCTTCTGTTGTTAATTGTTTTCCTTGTTACTAATGACTATACTAATTCATTTTTACAATACCTTTGTAACTCTAACTCTTGTTTATGGTATCTAATATTTTGTCTGATTTGTAATCACTATCATTGAATTTGTTGTCCAAGTTTTCACAGTTTCACATTTGCTTCAAGTAAAACGACAAAGGCCAACTCCTGTGTGTTAAGTGTGTTAAGCTCAGTGTATAGTTGTGCACCACATGATGCCACTGATAGGGCATTTTTTTACATTTTAGATAGCTTAGCATTGCACACATCTTTGCTAAATTTGCATGCAGGTATTGTAGATGAGCATCAAGATATTATCTGCAATCCCAACAGTAGCCAGTAAGCCCCAGAAGGCAGAATAAATGCATAGTGAAAAAAAATAGATGGGGAAAAGATTGACTACACCAGCTTCTCACAATTGCTCATCTTTAGAATAGAACATTCTTTTATGAGTGACATATTATTAAATAGTTTGTCTGCTATTGGGGGTTGTAACTTTTGTTGCGCGTTTGGCACTGATGCATGAAAACATGGTACAAGACAGCAAAAGAAATAATGGTGCCTCAACATAACTGCTGTCCGCCAGGCCTCTTTTTTTTCAGTATAATTCTACATTTGGATTTTTTTTGGGATTTAGCATAACTATTGGGGATTGAACTGTGTACATGGCCATTCTGAAGATACAAGATAGCTAAGGAGATGTTTAGCTTGCTAGACGAATAAACATGTAATCAGGCAATCGCTTCTAGCTGATCCCTTCACTGAAGTAAACCTGGCATTCAACTCCATGTCACCCAATTGTTGTAGAAGATTGTAGCGTACAGAATGGACAAGCAGCAGAAAAACCCACCTCAGCACTTCAAAGACCTGAAGAGGTTGCGGTCTTTGAATCGATGGTGCTCAATTAAAATGTCCCATGTGGATTATATGCCTATAGGTGTCACCGTGATGGAATGGCAATACTCTTTAACCCCACAAGCAATGGTTTTCCACAACAATCCAGGAAAACCACGGTGTCTGCAGCTTTTGATTGTGTGGCAGCCAGACATAGTGCTTTATCGAGTTGTAATAGGATTGCTGATGAATCCGCACCGTAAAATCTTTTAATGCCGACTCTGGATCTGGACCTTTATTACAAAGACCAACTGGTGTTCATCCAGTCAAAAAGCCAATATTAATGGAAGATGGTGGTGATATTAAACCCACACTATGGAGCCGGTTCACTTATTGTATAGTGATTTCATCTTTTGTTCTTTTGACCTCTTTGCAAACGATATTTTTCAGAAAAACACAAAATGAAGGGCTTGAGGGTATTATTAGTCTATAGTTAGTGGAACAAATGAGCAGTCAGCACTCTCAATTTATCTCTCAATCAAAAGCCTGCTCAGCTCCATCTAAATCCTCAGCTAAGGCAGCATTTTATTTAACATCATTAGGATTGTGAAGGCATGTAATATGTATTTTGCAGAAACTTTCCTCTCTTTTTTTCTGGATAGATTTATATACTGTAGTCTTGCAAAAATCAGATAACAAACCCTGTATTCTGAGGAAATAAATAAATAAAAATGTGTTTGAGTTCAGGTACAGGGCACCTTTGTTTTGACTGCTGTGTGGCTCTGAATTTTAGGAGCTGGCATGATCTGCTCTGAGGCTTAGCCCCATTCAACCAGCACCAGAGGTCTGGAGAGCAGGCTGTCTATCAGTGCTGAAAAGAGAGCTGGCATGACCTTTTCCATCCATCACTGGTCTCTGAAGCTGCTTTCTGTCCAGAAAGATAGAGAAAAAAATGATTGACCACATGAAATAAATGTACGTCTTGGTGTCATTGGCGCTGAGCTTGTATTTGAGCAAAAATCCTGCCTAAATCACTGTGATACTGTTTAAATAATGCTATTCACAGTGTTTGCTGAATGAGACAGTGTGTTGAATCAGGGTACCGACCTTTGCTTTAGAAAAGCATTTCTTTGACTACTGTTCTCTTCACCTATGTGTGAAACACAAGTTCACACATGGTCTCTGGGGATTGCCAAAACACACTCTGGGAAATGTTGAGAATCCTTTGCTGAAGCAGATAAGGCTTAAGCTTTACGTTTATCAGGTATTCAGCTGGTACATCAAAAAAGTAAATAGTAAAATTGCATCATAACGCAAATAAAATGAACAACACATATTGCTGAAATAGAACACACAAGTAGGCACACATTGTGCAGAGACAATAGATCTTCATAAACGATTTAAACCAACATGAAAGATATAGGGTGTACATATAACACACATGTTAGTCATGCATTAAAGCAGCGTGGTATAAACTGTAGTTGGTGTGCAACTGCTGAGGGTCCTGAGGTGCATTTGAGCAACGTGCCATGAGATAAACATACAAAGCGGAATGAAATTCATCAAAGGATTCATGAAATATCTCATGAAGCAAAACTGTCCATGTGTTCATTCCACCACATTAATGTGAATGCAGCACCTGCACGAACAGCAGTGTGGGGTATCCACTTCAAAGCAGATCAAATGAGACAGAAGAATTGCTTAGTTTTCATTGACCATGGATATTTGAAATTAAACAGTGGGTTGTTGACAGGTTTTGAGAGAGTGTGGTACTTTGGCGTATAAGTAAGTAGAAACTAAGCTGCAAAAACCACCACGTTAGCTGTATGCCAATAGCTCACAGTCTTACAGATGAATACATTCACACAAGTACACATTATGCATGCACTGCCGTAATTGATGTGGTTTAATTTTTTATATTAAGAAATATGATCAAGAACATTTTGCAAAATGTGGTCACTGTGTGCTTACTAGAATAGAAACAATTCAAGGATGTAACAGCATTAGTGTCGTAGTGATCAGTGAGTGTCAAGTGACAAACATTTTGGAAAGAAACAGTCCAACACTTGCTAATTAAACAAATGGAGGTTTTTTTTTCTTTTCAATTAAGCCCGTCTGTGTACTCTGTCTTTTGGTGGCCGCAGGACAGAAGGAAGTGGTTGAGGAAGGGAAGCAGACTTGAATGCAGATTGAAATCCCCAAACAGAGGCTGCCCTGTGCCTCTGCAGCACAACACTCTTAACCTGAATTGTCTCTCAGTACAGTTTGGAGGACATTAGTCCTGCATAGAATACTCCCAGGATAAAGTCTTAAGACAGCCTGGACTGCACACACTGCCAGGAGCTAAGAATGATAGAGTGGTGTGTGTATTCACACTGTCTCTCTCACTAGTATTATATGTTTATTAGTCTGTCTCGAAGCCAGCCTTATAAAACCAGCCAAGGCCCTCTCTGTCATACAAACCATTTTTCACTCCACACCACAGCACCACTTTATAGTGTTGCTCTGCCCTCAGAAGAAACGGTCAAAAAATTCAAATGTGCTCTCTTTTCAGCTGTCAGGCAGCAAAAGGAATAGCTGAGCACCCAGTTGTTTGAGATATGAGGTCACTGTCGCAATATACTGCAAGTCTTCAACTCCACTTTATCGCATTTTTAAAAGAAAAGTTGCAGCGGCAAGACTAATGTAAGATAGATGCATTGTGAGGGACCTTTACCTTTGCTATCATGACAGTATTAATGCGGTATAGATGTCGGGAGGGGGACTTATCACTAATATAAATGCAGTATAGATGAAGGAGCTGGGACCTCTACCATGGTTACCACTATAGTATTAATGAAATATACATGCAGGATAGAGGTTTTTTTATCATGGTTGCCTGCCACTGTAGAGGTAATTAAGCACATATGCAGGATTTGGTTGCGCTTTAATCGCCTTCTGGTTATAGCTGTTGGGAATTGCTTTGGCCCTTTCAGCAGAGAGTTACACAGCTCCACAGAGAAGTAAGTGAACACAATCAATTGTCATGACTGCAAAAACTATGAAAGCTGAAAATATCCCTTTAAAATCAACTAAATAATCATCTCTGATAGGTGTAATGCCCAGAAAAGAGCCATAAAGCACTGACATTATCTAAATGAAAGGACGGGAAATGATTTATCTTCTGTACATAATCCTGATCCACCACATCATTAGTTATAATAAAATGCTAATAATGTATCATATGTCTTCAAGGGAAACTCATTTGTCATACATTCATTTGAATACGACAAGAATCTCTGCCAACACTACAGCAGTAATACATCTCACGGTGTAAAGAATAAAGAGATTCTTTATTCACATGTTTCTGAAAGGGTACCTTCACTCTGTACTCCTTAAATGAAATGTATATAGATGGTGGTTTGAACACATGAATACACTGAGCACCATGAAGAATGCAGACCACACACCTTCATCCTGTCTTTTGGATTCTAAGTTGAGCAAACATATGGCTGTGAATGATGACACAGTGTTATATATTTGTAAAAGAGCAATTTTTATAATATGTTTCATATTAAATTGCTGTCTTAAGGTCTGGTCACACCAGAAAGTGACACAGCTAAGTTTATCCACAAGTCCTCACAAAACAGGTGGTGCTAAAGGTGATATAGGGACTACTTGCAGGGCTAGTTGGTGAACTACTGTAGCTGGCTAACGGCTAATATGCTAGCAAGCTGGAATTATGCCAGTGCTAGCCACAATACTCCAAGCTTCTCTTTTCTCTTTTGTGAACCATTTACTCCTCCCTGGCATTTTGTTCTAAGGATGTATATTTCATTTTAAGAGTTATTATGGAGGGGGAAAAAAGCTCTCAGAGCGAGTTATTTCTAAATGTTGATGTTAGCTTGGTTGCTAATGGGACTATAGTTCACACAATTTATTCATGATTTTGTATCGACTTCTGTCTCTTAATTGTCTAAACCATGCCTCTTATGTGAAGCAGAATACTCCGACAGAGGAGGTTAAATAAAAGTGGATGGTGCAGTGTAACTGATAAGCTATGATCGCTCCCTCCATTTTGGACTCACCGTCTCTCCATTCCATCAAAAGTCAGCACTGTCAAGTTGGTCAATGGAGCAAATTTGTGTGACAGAGTTCCCCAAGGTTAAATTCAACGTGAAAGATATGCTGTGATTTATTTTCCCCTGCAAGCAAATCCACTGTTCACAGAGATTCCACTGATTTCACAGCAGAATTTCAACGTTTTAAATGCTGGCGTGTCTGGGCCTTTAAACTGTCTCTCTTCTCTATTATTTTGGCTCTGCGTTCTAAAGTGCGTCTTACAATAATTGAACATTTCTATTCTGTAATCAGCACAGTGGCTGAGAGTGTAGAAGAAGGTTACAGAAGCAAAAACTAGAGACATGAGAGAACAGATAACAGCTGCTAAAACGTCCTCTGAGACCTTAGAAGACTTTATAAAAGATAATGTGTTGCTGCGTACAGTAAAATCCCCAGGTTGCAAACAAGTACCACCTGCACTCGATGCATGTGGTTTACTAGAGTTAAAAACAGAAGAAGAAATCCCAGGTGCAGCAGCTTCAGTCTGTGTCAGACAGATTGCACTGTATCATCCAGCCACTGGCTTCCCATTTTAAACCACTCGTGGAAAATGAACAGCCATGATAGGATATATATTGCTGCTCCCGCTGTTGTCAGTTTGGCTGGATGTACAACCATGTTATCTACTACCTCCTATAAATTCCAATTATCTCCCTCATCAGATAAGATCACACACGCACATACGCCCACATGTCAGCATAGCAATACACACACAAAGCAGGAGGTAACAAAAATTCAGTGATAGCAATAAAATAATCCTGTCCTTGAATCTAATCTCTACTACCTCAACTGTAGACAAACTCCACTCCAGTATAATTAAAGCTGATTTAACATGATTTACACGCTATGGGCAAGATAAAATAAACATGATTAGGTTAGACAAATACTGAGGTCAATATTTTTGAAGGCTTGGAAATTAATAATACATTTCGTATGATAAACACGAAACACCGTGGGCTCCAAGCATAGAATGCTAAACAGTTGGGTTGCTGTGCCAAGCAAGGATCTGGGGCCCCCTGCCGTTATCGACTCAACCTCTTTGTTAATTGCTGAAATATCTCTTAAGGCACATGTTATCCCTAGAAATGGGACATAATGTGCTTTGAATTTGCAATATCAATGATTTTCGCAGAGCCATTGTCACTTTTTCTTCATCATTTATATTGTCATTCTCATTTTGGAACAAACATTTTCAACTGCAACCCACTATGACAGTCTTTTCTTTCAGAAGCACACAGCTGTGCTTGTTCTGATTACGTGCGGACAATTTTGTAAGACACTGTACCTTTTACATCTCCACCTTTAAACAAGACAAAACTTAGGGTAATGATACAAATTCAATCCACAAGATCTGGGTCATGCTGTGTTTACAGTGATTTCCACCTGAGAAGGACTGGAACGTGAGAGAGAAAGAAAATAATGTCCTGCTCATTGTGAGCTGCTTATTGCAAGCACTCAGCAGTGTCATCCTCTAAAATTAGCTTGTGCTGGCTGAGCACTATCTGGTGAAGATAAAAGAAGGGGGGGTCAGTTATGCTGCATTATTAATCTTGAGATTTGGAGGGAAAGAAAGAGAGAAAAAAAGAAAGGGAAGGATAGAGAGAATTGAACTGAGAGAGGGGGACGTGATGTGAGGAAAGGACAAGATAACTTCCCTTTGAACTCCTTTTACAAGCTGAAGCTCCTGGATAAAAAGGAAGAACATTTAGCTAAATGAGGTTGCCACTCTCACCTGGGACAGCTGCTGATTTAGGTGGGTGGAGAGTCTGCTACTAGCTTGAGGTAGTGAAAAGTCAAGGAGATGACTGTCCCCTCGAGGCTGGCGGGAAATCACTGCAGCCAGAGACACACACGTATGCCGGTGCTCTCTCTCAGATACAATCACACACACACCAACAGAAACATGACTAGCTCCTTTCTGTTTTCTGCCACAAGAGAGATTTTGGATGGCCCCATTGCACCCAATCCCACCTCTTACTCGGGCTGCTGCCACATTGCAGCTCTATCTGTTCTTGAGGTCAAAATTCAATTACATCACAGTATAAATGTCTCAATTCAGCATAGTGTTTATTTCGTGATAAGCCACAGCCATGAAAACTTGATGTGTGGTTGTGTTATACCTTGACTAATAGCTCAGGGTCTGAGGATCAACTTTTTTTTACTCCATCTAACAGAGTACCTGTTATATAAGGCATTTATATCATTTGATATTTTGGTCATTCAGTAAATAGCTACTTATCCAGAGCAGCTATACAGGAAGTGGCTTCAAATGAGGCTGACTCAACATACACCTAAGAGCACATAACCACGCACAGTCAATTAGTGATGTGCATGCATCTGTCTTCCCACTGAAAAGCATTTGCTGTTTGGTTGGGACAAAATAAACCATGCGGGCTTGGTGCAGAAGATATACAAAACAGTCAGAATTTATTAAATGCACTTAGAGTATCATATTGACCATAAGAGGCAATGGTGTGATGCTTGTGAGCTAAAATGACATTTTCCACAGTGAGCCATGTATGGAAATGTCATCAGCGAAAACAAGGGACTCCATCAGTCCACATCCACAATTCATGAATTCATGCGTCTGGGCAGGTCTGAAAAAATGCCAGCGTGGCACTTCATCCACCAGTGATGAAAATCCAACCCGTGATCCAGCAGGGTGGTTCGGGACAGGAGAGGGTTTTCAAGATAAAGCTGCTATAAAAAATGAATGACTATTTGCAACAAACACAGTGGCTCCTGAATCATTCATGGGTCATGTAATGGAAAAGTATGAAGGAACAAATGACAGAGGAAACCCTTTACCTAGACAAACTTCCATGGAACAACAAGATTCAGGGGACAGATGTCATCAAATCTCAGTTAGGCCTCTGACCAACATGTTTATTTCTTATGAGTATGTTGTATGTATAGTTTGTTGGTAGGCTGGATCAATGGGAGAGATTATGTCCTGCTTTGTGTTATCTACACTATAGATTAACGTCTACAAAGACACACACAAACACCATGGTTTACAATGCTGGATCTGAGATGTTGTGGACTATCATCTCTTTGGCGGTTTCAAATGAATTAGTCTCTTAAATCCAAAAGGTGACTGCATGATTACTACATTGCTGTAATATTTGTGTCTTCTATCAATTGAGAATTTTCCACGTGTCGATACAATTTAGCTTCTCCCTTACAGCCTATTATAATGTCTATTTATCACTTCATTTAATCAATTTTCTAACCTTTAATCTCACCTATTTCTTAAATCTATTAAATTATAACTTGATGTGAAAAAACTGAAGTAGAAGTAATGTGGTTATTACATAGATAACTTTCTGCCTCTAACTTTCTTCAAGGCAAGTCACTGAAATGGTTCAGTGCATAAACTTCAGCCAAAAAGAAATTGCTTTCTTGTTCAGAAAGTGAAAGGATATAATTCAACTGACCAAAAGCCTAAATGCAAGAGATTAGATCACCGTAAAGATCCCAGCCTCAAAGAGATGAACACCTCCCTGCCAACACCGAGGACACAGAAAAGGCTGAGATCTGTCTAAATCGCTCTCAATTATCATAGCAGAAATGCTACAGGAGCATTCAAGGTCCTCCGATGATAAAGATGTCAGAATAAGAATAGCTCAAGCCACCAAGAGCAATGAATGTGAGTTGAATTTTATTCATGACATTGGTGCGGGGACATTCAGTAAACGGCTATCAAAGTCATGTAAGCACATAACGGCAGGTACAACTTCACGTACAACACAACCTCAGTTATAGTGCCACACATAAAGCAACAGCTGCTACATTTCTGCATCCATGTTGTTGTTTTTGGTGTGTTTTTTTTCTGTTTCTGTAGCCAGACACATATCATATGACATCACTTTAAGCTGTTTCTTGTAAAGCAACAACAGCAGATAGTCTTTCACAACATCAAATTTCACTGAGCAAATATAGTATAGTAGCTGCGTTCACTTTCTGCCACAGTGTCATTCTCAATGCTACCACCAGATGGTGCCAAAGTAGGGAATGTTCAAATCCTACATCTAGTGGCTTTAATAAAGTAAGTAATACAAAGATTCAAATGAAAAGTTATATAAAAAGTTATCTGCTAAACAAATCGGCATGCTAAATTTAGTATATTAACATGTTAACATGTTCAATGGCAGCATGGTAATATCCAGCTGTTAAAAATCATGTTAATTATGCTAGGCACTTTAAAGACCCTACACACTCCTCACACAGGTGCTTGATTGATTAGCCCTTGTACCAGGACTGTGTGGCCGTGTACTTTGCTTGATTGACATCTGCCTCATTCTCCTATTAGCGCAGCCAAACTTTCATCATTTATTCTTTGTAGTTTATGAAGTTTGCTGACATCATGTAATTCCAGGCAAATGTAGCTTCAACCGGAGCAGAGGTCTAAACAACCAATGTGGGTGTGCATGGTTTTTAACATGCATGATAAATTCAGCTCTAAGGCATTACTGCCCAAGTACAACTGAGGCTTATTCGCTTTCTTGTGATTGAGTTAGATGACAACATCGACACCACTCTCATGTATGTGCGGTAATTATGTAGTTAAAGCTAGGACACGATTAGCCTGGCTTAGCATAAAGACTGGAAGCAGGGGGAAAGAGCTAGCTTGGCTCTGCCCAAAGTTTAAAATACACCTATCAGCACCTCTAAAGCTCACTAATTAACACGTTTTGTCTCATTTTGAAATCCAAAGTGTAATAATGACAAGTTGTGGTTTTAGGGATTTCACAACCAGTGGAGACTCCCAGAAGTCACTGTGTAATATTAACTTGCCACAAAAACCGTTTGCCCCTCCTTTAAGTCTTTATGTTAAGCTAAGCAAACCGCCTCCTGGCTTTAGCTTCATGCCTAACGGACAGATGAAAGTGGCATTGATCTTCTCATCCAACTCTAAAATGAATAAGTATATTTCCCAAAATGTTGAATTATTCCTTTAATACATCGCCTTTAATCTGAACCTGACTTTTCCCATCTAGAGCAATAAGGATCTAAGAACAACTGTTGCATGGGATCAATTGCCCATCAAGGACCCAACTGCAGACAGCCGAGGAGGTTCCAACAGTTTCTAACATTTATTGAAAGCTTACTTGCTGTGCAGGCAAGTCCAGACAGAAATAACAAAAGCACTAGACAAATGTCCTAACACAGGACCGAGATAACCTCACACAGCACACATCTGACGCAACACTGAACACCATGTAACATAGGGGAATGACCCAACAGGAAACAAAGGAAAAGGACCAGTACAAATAGGGGAGAGCAAACAAGGGAATCAGAGGCAGGTGTGCAACAAACCACAGGTGAAGCAAATCAACAGACAATCAAGACAAGGGGAGACCCTAGGGCAGGAACACACAGGAACCAAGACAGACCAAACTTCAAAATAAAACAGGAACCAACAAAGAGTCCACATCATGACAACAGCAAAGTTGCCTGTGCAATTTTCATCCAACCAACAACTTGGTTTTCTGCTGTGTAAGACGTATTGCAGCCTAACATGGCTGCAAATGTGGCTGTAGAGTTTTTGTCTTATTGATTTGCTGTTTGTAACAACAGAAAGACTAAAGTAGTGTAATCTATTTAGTGATGTACAGGATCATATAGCGACAGTGTTGTACTGTCACTGACTGTCTAACCACAGGTGGATCAGAACACCTCTGGTTTTGACTTGAGATGCAGTTTGATGTGAAATAAAATATAGGACTGTAATGTTTGATAACAGTGGATACAGCTTCAAATAAGAAGTGCAATATAGGTCACCTGCATACATACATACAGTATGCACCCTTTAACATTATATGCACACAGACATATATACAGATACCACACACTCTAGCCTCATTTCAAGGTGAAGCTTTAATCCAAATGGCTTTGACATCTGCAGCTACAGAAAAAATATATGCAATTACATCATGTTGGACTTTGTTTATATCTCATTTCAAATACAAGGTGGCTTTTTCCTGTTAGCAGCAGAGGGAGAAAATCAATAGGCAGAATAATGATGCTGTTGTCTGTACTGCTTCCACGCCTTTACAGTCACTGTCATCAATTTACAACACAGCCTTTAGACCTCAACCGCGGTTTTTATTCATCTGCTCTCTTTTTATTTGTAACAGCTGCAGGTGTAGGGGCCAGAGAACATGTGTGCATATGTGTGTGTGTATGAGGGGGAACAAGCCAGGAAGTGGTAAGAACATGAAGAAGAAACTATTCGAAAATTAGAGAGGAGGGAGAAGAAAGAGAGAGGAGGTAGTGAGAGATCGCAGAAGGTGAAGCGCCTTTTGAGGTGAGATTTTCTGACAGATCTTTTCAACACACTACACAGCTTTAAGCAGGAATAAAAAAAAAACCAAAACAGGAAGGCTTTGGTTGAAGAGGTTGGCTAGTGGTCCTCCTGCTCGCCAGCCTGCATAATGATGGGAAAAGAGGAAATGTTCTTACTCCGAGCTGAAGATAAAAGGATTTGTAAGGGTATGTAAGTACAGAAGAGGAGTCGGGAGAGCGATCAATAATTAATTTACTTTCAACAGTCAAGGGCAATTAACACGCTTTTTTGCCCATTACCCGCCTAAAAGGGCCGACGCTGTGGCTCTAGCCCCTAATCTCGCTGACCATTGTCACAATCGAGGATTACACAGCTAACAAAACGATGCACACACAGACACAGAAAATGCACACGCTCCCCTAACCACTGGAGACCTGGATTAGAGGCAGTTTTGTATAGTTACAAAAGTCGAACATGCAGGATTTTGTTGCATTAACCTCCGTCCCGGAGAACAGGATGGCTGAGCGAGTTGCTGTTTGTTTTACAAACAACGCTGTGCCTCTGTTATCCTTCGCAAAAATGCAATTGCAAAAATGTAATGGCATATCAATATGTGATGTTGCCTGAATATTTAGAGCAGAACCCAAAGAGTCACTACAGTGTGACTGTATGTATCCTCTTTGCATTTGTTACACTGGCAGCAGAGTGAGTTGGTGTCTGAGAAACATTTCTGTATAAAAAAGGTTAGAGGATTGTTCTCTTCAGTTGTCAGAGTGTCCATTCCTTTCAGGAGAATGAATCTTGTTATCATGTCTGCTACATAAAACAATCAGGGGCAACCAGCGGATGTTTGATACGGTTTCATATTTCTTTTCAGTGACTCCCTATATTATGTTGCCACTACATATTCACTGTCTGCATTCCTATATAGTCACAGTGTGTGTCTTGAATTATGATACTTCATATGTCAGTTGTGTCCTAAATTCTAAAATATTGGTCTTCTGAGATCATCATCATAAGCTCTTGCAACCAGTGAATGATTTTCTAGAAAGAGATCTCCACTCCACTGCGTTCATCAGTATTTCTCATATGGAATATGTTGCCAGGGAAACACCATTTATGCATGACGAGCTGACCTCAGAGTCAAGATCAAACTCTGCATAAGAAGCATATGTCAGCAGCTCATCCTATCCTAGTATTACCTGATGTAAATGTGCTGGAAATTTGTTTTTAAAAAACTGGGCCAGAAAACCCAACTTGTCCAGGGAAGCAGGCTCAGAGATGGATGATACCCAAAGCTTTGGGGAATAGATTTAACATAGACTGGATTCTGGAGCTGTGACACCAGTGATTACTGCTGAACCGACAGGAGGGAAAGCTCATTTAACTAAGAAACTGCCAGGGGATCTTTTATTTTGTCCTGCCCAAACTGAACATGTGTACTAAAACTGATGAAGGGGAACGAGTGCTTTTTAAAACAACTTACTCGCTATGTTACACACATACACATTGCCGTTTCACCAGATGGGTCAGAGCACAAAACTGCCAGGAGCAGGCAGGAGTTCATTGTCTTGCTCAAGGACAAATCAGCATGGATGAAAACATTGCTTGGAATATGGAAGAGTCTCCGTTTATTTTGCCTGTATAACAAAGACCTGAGGATGTTTGTTTTTTAACTATTTTCACGTAGTCTTTTTCCATCCCTCAGAGACTCCAATCAGATTTAGTTATTGTTAGTTACTGGCTGTTATACAGAGAGAGGCTTCCTATTACTAGTGGCTCTTTTTCAGCAGGCAAACAAAAATTGGTGCTATCACATTTCATTACAGTCCACAATTCATATGATATAGACAAAAAGCAAAGAACAAAACTGACTAAAACATTTTGTGAACCCACTTTGTTTAAGTAAGTATCTGTGAACTGCAAAGAAAATTAAAGCAGATTTCTAGTATTTAAGATGACTTTCAAAATGTTTAAAAATTATTAAGAGAGGATTTAGAGGCAGGCTCAGTAAAGAAGCTCCTTATATGCTTTGTTTAGCCAAGAGCCATGAAGGCTTGGCCCTGGGCTGCTGACATTTTGAAGGCACTTCACTAGATAGTGATGTTTGGTTTTGTTTCGTTCGTCATGTAGGTTGTAGCATGATGTTCGTCTGCAGCCTGGGCTAGCAGTGGCACACACACAAAAAAAAAACAAGCCAGTTCTCCAACCAAAAATGATTTGTTAAGCCACAATTTCAAATTGTCCGTGTGTAGATTACATCAACATAGTAGAGGGCAGCCATCGAGGACAAGCATACTGTACTCTCACACTACAACTCAGTGAACTGCTAAATAAATTAGCTTAGAGTGGTTGTTCACTTCATTGAGCAATGTCATTTTGCAAACACTGATACACAGTCCATAATTTATTTATTTATTTTGGTGCAGGGTACAGACAGCTTACTAGCACTGCTGCCAGTCTCTGGATTACAGACACATCCGTGTTTGCCATTTTGCAGTCTGTTCACAGAGTAGGCTGAGAAATCTGTGTGGGAACATGGCGATTAGTACCCTATTTTAACACATTAGGTTTATTTGTGATTAAAAAATATCCAGTGTTTGATTTTCTCTCTCTGTTTTGGCTAATAATCTAAAGCCATAACTAATGAATCACCATCAAAATCTAATCAGTTGTTCCTTAGGTCAAAACGTGTCTGTCCATCAAATTCCATAGAAATCTACTCTTATATTTTTGTGATAAACTGCCAGACATAATGTCCTTGGCAAAACAATGAAGTGTGGCATTGATAAGTACTTGAATGAATTGGGATCTTGGTGCATTACACATGGACAATACTGACAGCTGTACCAGAAGTTGAGCCTTGTTTGGGTAGTAAAATGCCTTCTGCATACTTGAACATGGCTTTGTTTGAAGCAATTATGAGTGTAAATACGAGTTACACATCCCAGTGTTGGCTGCTTTTAGCTCTACAGCCTTTCCATTTCCAATGAGTAAAGAAAAGTTAAATTTATTTGCAAAGCTGTTTCTATCAAACAAGTTTGTCACAAAGTGGTTTGCAGAACAGAGCACATCAGCACGGGTTAAAACAGGAGACAAACACAGGGGAGAACAAGTAAATCATGCATTTTAGGATAGGTTCACAAGCTTTTATACACTGTTTAAGATCATCAGTTTTTATACTTAAATCAATTCCCAGTATCTTGAAATGCACAATAATAAACTGAACTGAAAATCCAGAATATTATAAATGTTTTTAAAGCATAATTCAGAACTCTGCTTCTATTTTTTTCAGTTCATTGGCATGTAATTCGGGTTTTGTATGGGATTTTCAGACGCACATGTCAAAGGTCACCAGATGTCATAACCCAGATGTTGTATTAATTAAATATGGTGCAGTGGACTGTGGAGACTGATTATTATACAGTACAGTATGTAAACATGTTTATGAGAGTGACTGAATAATTGAACCATAAAGACGCAATCATAATATTGCTTGACACTGATTAATATCAGTAACCCATGTTCATGTAAACATATAAAAATATATAATCTAAATGGAAATATCCATGTACTACTTCTAACAGGGGAAAAATGATGGGATTTGAAAGCTGTGTCACATGCAGCGTGAACTCCAAACCTTGTGTTGTGTGTGGGTGATATGAAGCCCCGTATATACTACATGGAAAATGAGTGGATTCCTCCCTCTTGTTTAGACAGAAAGATGACAAGATTATTATTGACTCTAGGACACGGTCGGCAGCACCGTGGATAAGAGCCTACCTACTGAGCCCAGCTTAGAGTCCTCAGAGGCAGCCGCTGGTGAGGTGCTGCGAACGAGGAATAGTTAAGTGACATGTCTGTCATGAAACACAGAGGGAATCAGAACCTCCTGCAGATGAAAGGAACTATTTGCAACCTCTTATGCCGCAGCATCGTCCAGAGTGGTGTCATGTCACTGGGTTTATTGCTCCTGCGCTTGTGCATGGGAGGTGGTACAAAAACATCAGTCAAGTGGAGGGTGCTCGGCTTGACTCCCCCCGTCCCCTTTTGTGCGTTGTACAGGGGCTTGTGAGCAGGAGGTTGACAGTTGCCTAAGGCGATAGGGGGGGAATTGTAATGGGGATTTTCTTTTCTTTTTTTTTGGTTTTGGTGGGTGGGTATATAAATAAATAAGACCTCTTTTCCGAGTGTGTGCAGCTGACACACTCAGTAGAATCCCAATTTCCTCAAAACGTTTGTGGAGGATTCAAAGATTGGAGACTGAAGTTAAGTGTGAAGCTTTACTGCCTCCCTGTGGACAGTTTATGAAAAGAAAAGAAAATCACCAATGGCATAATCACACTAGAATGTACCCTGCTTCATGAATTATTATCCATAGCAACAAAGGATAGAAAGAAAGAAATGGTTTTCCGAGTTTGTTGTGAAAGAAACTGAATAGTCCGCACAGACCGCTGACCTCAACCATCCGACACCTTTGGGATGAATTCAAAATGCAGACTGTGAGCCAGGCCTTATCGCCCTATCAGTTCCCGAACTTTAGTAATGTTCTTGTGGCTGAATCAGGTTCCAAAATCTCTGCGCTGCTACCAAGAAGGACCATAACAGCGTGGCCGGGTGAGGTTATCCCCTTTTCTGAGGTCGCAATGGAAACGCGTGTTCAAGGTTTGGCACGGCTCGGCCTGACTAAAGCAGACTCAACCAGGTCCCTGGAAAATTGGCAATAGACAGATATTGCAGCGTACTGTATGCATGCTTGTCAGCCCATTATAATTCACTTAGCATGCGCATGTGGAATAAAAACATTTCATAGACAGTATATCTTAAGATTGCTTGTGAGTGCTGATCCCTGCAACAGTCAACGTGCTCATAAACAGACATCTTATCAAAGTGTCCTTTGATTGGACGCGCAGTGAACCCAAGGCTTACTCACTGTAAGTCACACTTAATAGCAGCATTAGCTAAAAGCTAAGTGGAAAGTGACACATTCATTTACTCAGTCATCTGCTTAAACACAAGTTTGAGATAGCAAAGAAAAGATAGGCTTCTGACTGATGAAATAAGAACGAGTAGATAATGTAATAAAAGTCGGAATGTCATAAAATGTGCATCTGTTTTTACATCTCCTTGATGCACTAACTGAACTATATGCTCGTACTGCATGAGCTATGTTATCATGGCGGAAAATAATTAAATGATCCATCAGAAGGTGTTATTACATTATCAGGCAGTTAATTACATTAACATATTTTATCACACTTTGTACACATCTAGAGGGATGTATGAATCTGACACATAATTACTTTATGTAACACACATACACACACACACACACACTTCCATACAATAAATTGATAAATAATCTCACTGCCCTGTACCAGCAGGACATGTGCAAACATCTGAGGCCTGAAGGATTGGATTAACTGTACCTGCAGTAAGTGAGCTTGTGTTACATCTGAAAAGAGAAGAATAAAAATACCAGCAAAAAATAAATCCACGAGGGCAAGGTTTACTGCTCTTCAACTACCCACACTATGTTGGATTGTTTTTAAGGTTGGCCATTTGTTAACAAATTGCAGAGTAACAATTAATCTTTACACACAGAAGAGTGGGATATTACTAACTTTAAGAAAACGGGTGGTGTTATGTGCACATGACACTTGTAATATTTGTGTCAAATGTATTACTGAAAAATGTTAAACTTTTAGTCACATATTTGTAAAGCTGTCTCTGGCTGACCACAGTGCTGTCTGAATCCAACCATCAGGCACTGCCATGATTGCGGTTGAATCACATGACAAATATAAACAAATATATATAGTACACCTTCAAAACCTCTTGGCACAATCATTGACAATTAAAAAAATCCCCAAAACTCTCAATATCAGCTTGAGTCGAAACAAATGTGATATTGGGGTGGAGTTACTTTGATGAACAAAGCCAACCTGACCAGGTTGAACCAAGGACACTACAACCTCAGTCAACCTTTTAGCTAAGGTTTTGGTCAGACATTTTGCTGCATCTCGGTTTATCTACGTTACTATCATCATTTCTTTATTTTTAAGCCTGAAACATATATGTGCCTGTGTCATTGTGGCAGGGAGCTTCTCCTGTATTAAACCACATCAGCCATCTTGAGTGAAGAAAAGCATTATAAAATTCCAGAGTGAAACCATCTTGGCTTGGAGTCTTGATTATAGACAGTTACATAGAAAAAGCATCTACAATTGTATTATGTATTGTGTTTCCATCTACCGTACATTCTTTCTGAGGTCTGAGGTCAGACACAGAGAAAATGTTCGATCGAACAGTGGCAAATGGTGGTTTGAATTACCAACAACGACAACAAGGCTCCAAAGCTTTCAACAAAGGCTGCTTGTTGTGTTGAGGTAAACCCTTAACCTTACAACCTCTTGAGACTTCTGCGGATGTCTCTTCGAATTTCCTCTTGTCTCTGGTGTGAAAATGTGCCTTGATTGATTGTGTCAATTAAAGGGAGGCTTATTTCAAAGGAATGGGAGGGGCTGTGTTCCTCTGAAGTAGCAGTCAATGAATGTCATAGATTACTTAAAGCCCCTTTAAGTCCAACTGCAATTGGTATAGCCTAATAAAGGTGAAGACCAACTGGGACATAAATTACTGTAGCTCTGGCTACTACAGAAAGCCCTTTATCTACCTTAAATAGTCAACATTCAAACAAACAACCTGAAACCTAACGCATTGTGAGTTAGGTTTCAGGTTGTTTGTGGTTGGCAGTGTAACAGGGGGAGAGGATTGATGGTGTAGGGGTGACTTTATGATCATTCAGGGTTCCCACACATTTTTACCAATTCAAAACTTTTCCATAAGTTTTAAATAAAATTTTGTTTTGTTGGTTTGCTAAAAGTTAATTCCCTACATACCGGGTTTTCACCTGCCCCCCATCCCAAATCCAGTGTAGGTACCAGATATGCTCAGCCTGGCAGATCTGGATCCTGCATTTACAGATGACGTAACACATTCACACATTATGATTGGCTGTACATTGGAAAGTACGGATGGCGTGTGTTCGCGCCGCAGACTACCAAGTTTTGCCTCTCTCTTGAACGGTGTATTATATTTGTCATTTGAAAGCCACACATTATTAAACACGCACTTCCGAGACATTCTTCGCTTTAACTAGCTGCATACTCCAATGTGTATCATGTGATACTAGTGATGTTTCAATGGTCATGCAGGGCAGCACTAGATTTAAAATTAGTAATACAAGGAATGTATTTCATGTAATGTTAGACATGTTTTAGGATTTTTATGAACATATTTTAAACAATAACCAAAACAATGTATATTCAAAACTTTTCCAAAACATTAGTTCCAAACCTTTTCCAGTAACCCTGATCATTTGTCCTCATGAAAACATGATTAATGAAGAACATGATGCCTTGCCTTAGTCGAGTTAAAAGTGAGTGCTGAAGTGGCAGAGAGCTACTTACAGATGTTGTGAGATATAATAAATAGCTGAGCAGCCTATTATTGGCATAAATGGTTTTCATAAACCTGCAATGTAAGGCGAAGTTGTGTAAAAGGTGTCTCCTGTATTCAGCTTTCAAAGTAATTATTTTCTGCTTGTAGTAAATATCCTGATTTTCCCCCCCAAAATATGCATCTTACTATAATTATGGCAGCTGTAGATTACTTAAGATCATTTTCCTCAGCTTTGCATGTAAATTATTAAATACTTTTCTAAATTAGGTTCCCAAAATTGTATTATAGGACCTAACATTCTCAACCCATTATGATTTAGTGATCAAAATAATCAGTTCATAGTTAAGAGGACATACTTCACTGTATATGTTTATTTACATCACACCTTTGTACATCTACTGCTCAGAAATATGGGGCAGGGTGTTACATTCAAGGCACAGTTCAGCTCCTGCAATGCAACAATGCAATTTTTTGCATATGCCACATACAAAACAAAATCTGGAATGGGAATAAGCATATTATGTAAACTTCATCAAAGCAGTGGATCAACAAAAACTCATACCAAATGAACAAGTCAACTTTTAAAACTTAACTGTGCCCTGTAATATGGCTTGTGCAAAAGAAAACGGCACCCAACAATATGTATATTTGGAAAATATCCTCATTAAAGACATACTGGGATACAAAATGCTGTTTTCATCACTGACATCTTTCTGTGCTCTGAAACTCAAAACTCTAGAGATTTCTATATCAGAGAAAAAGTATATTAACAGCTCAGGAATGAATGGTTAGCATTTATATTCTGAATTTGCTCAAGTGAGAAATCTGAGGTACCACCTCGGTTTCCTGGTCCATTTAAGTGGAACGTTTGTGGGTTACTCTGGAGCAGCAAATGAAGTCAACTTGAACATATTTAGACACTCATTACAAAGCACCATAAGTATCTTTAAATATATTTTCTGCTCTTCAAAACAGTGAACAGCTCACTTTTAACTCTTCACATATTGCACAAGCTGCTTGACAAGAAACCAAACAGCTCAAGACCTCCCCCCATTTGCAACATTGGCAATAAAGTGACTTAAATAATTTGTCAAACTGAAAAACAACTGCACAAAGATGTCAAAATATTCTCTCACTCTGAATACAAAAGTTTCCAATCAATGTGTTAGTTCAGTTCTGCTCAAAAAGCTACAGGTCATACCAAAGTAGCCATATTTTTTTTTTACCTTTAATGTTAAGTACTTTAAGAAAAAAAAAAAAGAAAGATTGATATACACTAAGGGCTGGATAAATGAAGTAAATTCTCCACAAATACACAGTTGTCATTTGAAAATGAAATCAGGGCATCAAAACATCCTTTACTCATCTACAGCCCACCACCACAAAAACAGTGAAGTTCTCAAACGATAGTGCTACATTTTAACTGCACATACTCTCACCATAAACAAAAGCTTTGGTAAAGTGGCAACAAATACGCAAACAAAAAAGAAGCATTTTTATATCCACTTCAAATGTTTGTTAGTGGACAAACATGTCAGTTACATTCATGGAAACGTTACAGAAAATCTATGCTGGCAAAAGAAGAAAACGTGGTTAATGGTCCTCAGGCAACAAACTTGTTCTTGGTCATGGAGCTGCTCTTTGTGGCCGTGTCTGCATGCGACTGGTATCCAATGATGACTTTTGGCGGAACACCTAATCGCTCTTTATACACACGCCTAGAAAGGCAAAGAGAACAAACCCGTATTACATATCAGCAAATGCATACAGAAAAACATTTCAAACCTTCATATGTAGCAGTAAATGACACATCATCATACAGACTATAACATACAGAATCCTCGCCAATGTTATCCATTACTGTATCTAACTAGTTTGCTGAGGCTGTATCTTCAACATACTTTGCCCCAGTGGAATTTTTCCCACAAGTCTGAAAAACTGGGACATGATGCTGGGGTTCTCTGTCCAGCTGTTAAACTAAGTGGGTATCTAGCACTGTACTAGTGAGACTTAAAAAACAAAAACAAAAAAAAATACAACCTCACACAACCTTTTTACATGTATAAAAAAGGGCTATACAGCATATATAAAAACATTTTTTCCTCAACATCTTAAGATTTGTCATCAATAACTGTGGCATCCTCAGGTCACCCTATGTGTGTGATGGCCTCTTTGTTTTCGTAATCTGTGGTCCATATTGCGATTTTATCTCCTTTGGCTCGGACGTTGATGACAGCTCCACACACATCGTCACTGTGGCCATCGAAAGCTTCGCCAACAAGACACAAGAGCTGCAGGAAAACATTATTTCCAAATGCCTTGTTATTGGGGAACAGTTCTATTTCAATGGCAGTTACTAGCTGATGGGCCTTTTTCAAAGCAGACATTTTGACTTGTCACAGTAGCAAAAGCACAGGTGTTACTAATGACATTAACGATGGCTCCGTTCTATTCAAGTGTCCCAGTAAGCCATGACAGTGAGCCAGAATGCACAATACCAGTGCTGCGTTTCATTAGTAGTTCCACTTCCCCTCAGCCCTTGGTATTACGTAACAGCATACATTGCACAGAGGCCACTTGGAGAGCAGAGGGAAGGTGGGCGGGGGAGGAGCAGGGGATGTAAATGGAACGCACCTGCTCTTGTACACTTTCAACCCAAACTACATGGATCAACCACCAGTTGTAGGCTTAGCGCCATACTGCTTTATACAAAATCTGAAATATATCCTCTATATATCTAATCTAATATATCCAATATCCTCTGCAGATAACTGCAATATGTCAGCACTTAATTAGCTGCATTCTGATTGAGAAATTTATGTTTGTGATCTGTATCATGATTATCATAACTATTATTGATACGCGTTTGAGATCTTGCAAAACAGCATTTTTTCCATGCGTTTACAGGTAATGTTGGGAATAAAGAAATCACACAGGCTGAATAGTACAACAATCTAAATAAATATTAACAGCAATTAGTTATAACATTTTTCAGTAAAATGTCAAGCTATCTGACATTTTCTAGTGTAATTTTCATACAGATGAAAATGAGCTCATTAACTAACTCATGGCACATTTATATTAATGCATTGCCCATGGTAAATAAGTACGTAAGTAATAAAATAACCGGATTTATACGTACATTATTGCCACGTAACCATGGATGTATTTTCTTGCACCAAATGCATGACTGCAATGCATTGTGGGTGATATACACCTCAGAAGTGACCATCATTGCTGACTACCAAGTTCACTTCAGTTTTTCAGACAAACGGGATGACAACATGAGCATGTTGAACGACTGATGAAATACAGCCCTGAAACTAAAGCAGCGAAATGGAATTCAGCCATCATTAATTCTATTGTGTACACCTGTGCTTTTCCTGCTGTGATGTGACAAAATGTCCTCTGTGAAAAAAATGCCTACAGATAAGACTAATAATGGTACAGTTAAAGTGACCAATACTTGACAGGACTGAACATACCGTCTCCAAC
Organism: Maccullochella peelii; assembly: GCA_002120245.1. NCBI lineage: Eukaryota > Metazoa > Chordata > Actinopteri > Centrarchiformes > Percichthyidae > Maccullochella > Maccullochella peelii. Next base: position 32,184 of record LKNJ01002294.1, read on the forward strand.
CAGAACCGATCCAGGTCTGATTTACGCTGCTGCTTGGACAGAGTTATCAGCCAGCGGCCACCTCGTCGATTCCGACCATCCTCCCACATGGGCTCAATCCCATCCTGTATCCAAATAAAGGTCAAAGCTCACGACATTAAATATCCCAACATATCAATAATGAACAAAGGCTTTCATTTATCAGTTTTAGATTGAAGTGGTCAACAATTGCACAGAGGAAACATTCAAATATTCCTTCTTTATTTGTCTGAAAACATATTTAAGAATATAGACAGTTAAATGTGCTTTCAAGGTTTGTCAGCTGGATTCTCTAAAAATGTGAGACTTGTGCTACTAAGTTTACATGTAGGGACAAAAAAAACAAGAAGTTAGCCACCAACAGCATTATGCTCTGTTAATTTGGGAGTGGTGAATTAAGGTGTCTGTACTCTCAGGATGTGTTCACACCTAACTTGTTTGGTTGGGTTTAAACACTCTGTGGCACATTTAGCAGTTAGGCTGCCAATAAAACTCTGATGTGGGCCAAACAACCACACTGATACTGCCTGGTAAGGCGGGCTCGGTCTACATCCAGGGTAACTTTGGACAGTTTGTGATGAGAATAGTGTGGTCAGAATGCCACATAGACCCTGAAGAAGGCAATATGAACAAAATGCTGAGTGTTAGAATCAAAAATCAAAAGACTGCATCAGACTAACGAGTGTGCAATTCTCTCCGCCTTTCTTTGATGTCTACCTGTGAGCCGCCGCCTCACTAGAATGGGTGTTTTCCTTCAGTTCTTCGAGAATGCAACAGAACAGCCTGGGTGTGACACTTATGAAATGATCATGGCAACTGTCAAGAAACATCTCGTCTAGTTAGATATGCATTTGGTAACCATGTCAGCATGTAAATGCAAGGGTTTTCCTACACTGTATTGTGGCAATTCCTCATTAAACAATGAGTAAGTCCTAAATAGCAACCAATCATAACTGACAGCAATCATTTCTCCCCACCATAATGCAGTATGAGATGCCACCTTTCCATTCTCCATTTCTAACTTTCCGACATTATTTATGACAGATGAGATCCAGTTTCAGTCTTGACTGATGCTCATAACTAACTCTTCCTTCATAGACTCTTTGTGGCAACCAGACAAGATAAAGTGAAGTGCAGCTTAACTTGCTGCTAGTAACTGGAATAAACCATGTTTTGATTCCCCCTCTACCCAATGGGTACATGTATCACTGATGATGGAGGGTCACAAGTCAGCAAAACTCGAATGAATTACCTATCAGGCCAGGTGACTTCATGTTTAATACTCTTTTTGGTTTTGAACAAATGCCCTTGACACAAACTGACACTGTATCCCTGTCCAGTCCCCCTGAATAAATGTGAATACCTTTTAACAGTGGAAGCTAAGACGATTCACAATTTTAAGTCGGTATATTGTACAATGAAAGGCAGTAATTAAAGAACTCTTACCTTAAACAGCGAGTAATCACACCCAGACATCAAGTTACTTGATAGCTGAATGTGATTGTATAATCTGGGAAGGAAGGAGGATATTTTATGTTTAGCAACATACAACAGAAATCCTTTTAGCTGCCTAGCTGAAAACATGGCGCAATATAACTTCAAGCATCACCAACTACTGACAGCCTCATCTTGGTGACAACCGCACAGACAAAAAAAATTGACCATCAATCAAATGTATCCTGTTTCACAGTATATAAACTGCCACAGATGTTAAGGCCCAACAGGAAAGAAACTACATTTGAGGAGTTAATTTCCAAAATGTTATTGCTTTTTGTTTTATTCATTTTATTATGAATAGATCTGATGTTGTGTAATTCTACAGCTCTTAATGCAGTCATGTATAGCAATAATATACTTACGCCCAGAAGTCTTCCACAGTGTCAAATTTGGAGATGAGACGGAGGTTGGCTTGCCATGTTTTGCTTTTGTCATTCTTGAAAAACCAAAGAGCCCACCTGCAAATCAAAGAGCAGTTACTATAGACAATAACTTGCTGACTGTTGCAGGAGAAAGGGAATAGAAGGGAACAGAGCTGTGGTCTTACTTGTTTTGTAATGGATGCTTGATGTATGCTTCAGGACTCACAACTTTTTGAATGTTTTTTTCACATTTTTCCTTCTCAGGATTTGCAGGAACTAAAGTTGACACCTAGGAAAAACAGAAAAAAAAGTAAAGTACAAAGATGCCTTAAAATATACTTTAAAAAAAATGTCAAAACATTGTGTGGGCTTTTTAAATTGTCATGTTTCTCATGTGCCATATGTGATGACAGCTACTGGCATTGTTATGCTGTTTGTAACTATCTTAACTTGTCTTTAGTTTTATTGTCATATTTTAACTTTTTTTTAAATGCATTTTCGCATATTTTATTTTCATAGCTTTGATGGTTTGAGAGTGTATAAGGGAAGTGTGCCAGATGATTGTAGATTGGGGGTGTTTCTATTTAGGTAGTATAAGCAGTTAAGGAGAAGTCAGCAGTTAGGGAGGCAACTAACCTCTATGACTATAATTTAGCAAAAGTTAAGTCGTAGTCAAATACTATTTTGTTCAGAATGCCCAGTGCTAACTTTTAGATAGCCGTCTGTACGTTATGTGTAGCTGAACACATCTGACGGTTGACAAGGTCGCGTTAACGAGGCGACGCGTTCGTTCTTTCATTCATCCAAGCATCAAGAGTCTCTCAGGGAACCGACTGAGGTATCCACTCGGTCAACACTGTGTTTTAACCGGGCGTCATTCCCCCACGCTGACTACACTCCGGCGTCAGTTATTGTGATTAATACGAACGTTAACGTTAGGAATAAACGTAAATAAAGAGTGACTAACGTCAGTGTTAACCTAGAGTGCTGCTAACTTAATGTTGTTTGGCTAGCGAGTTCCGTGCTATGTCAAAAGTAATAACAGGAAGTGTAAAGAAATACTGAGGCTGACTGTCTCAAACGCGTGGTTGTTTTTTTTTTTTTTTATCATTGGTGTTTAACAGGGGATAAAGGCATAGCTTGAGGAGTTGAAGCCCAAGCCGAGTGATTGTTAGGAATACACTCACCACCAGAGCGGTCGCCATCTTCTGGAAATCACATTCAGTATTTTGGCGTGTGTTAAAATAGCTGATTGGGCCATCTGGAACTCTACATAGCGCATGCGCCAGAAGATCGACAAAAAGTGCATGTTGATCCAGGGGTTGGAACGCAATCCTCTTCCTTCAGTTTCTGAGAATATGTATCATGGGTAGATTCTACATGTATCTAAGGTGGTAATCAGTTGTCCTTGAAGTAATACGAATAGATCGGATAAATTAAACAACATTAGTGGACAATTGTGCAATACACCCTGAACTTTCTTTTGTGGTTTACAATAGTATTTACAAACCATTCAAGGCAAGAGATGATCAGTAAAAATGCCATGTATATAGAACAATAAAACTGAGTGAATTTGTGAGGATGAGGTGGTTAGGCAGGGGTGAGAGACATGGGCTTTTTGCAGTCTAACTCAATCATCCCAGTCGTTTAGCAATATCGCTGATGGTGATGTCAGTGTGTCACTGTCAACATAAATGTCAATGCGTTACATGTTGTCTGGGTGGGAGGGTGACAGTGATAGCCATGGTGATTCCTGCAATGCCAGGATATCAGGTTTATTTGTATAGCCCTTAATCAAAATCAGTCTAAAAGCTCATCACAGGAGACGTGAAATAAGGACATCCCCTCAAACAGCCAAGTCACTTTTTTAAATGGTAAAACTTAACAAGTACAAAAATGAGATGATAAGATCTGTGTAACTGCTTGTCTTGGATTGCACATATACAATGTCATCTGTAGGAGACTAGTTAGGAGTGCAGGGAGCATAAAGAACTGTTTACAAATGAGAGCTTGAGTGCTGTACTGCACTTTGGGGTAATAATGCAAACACACACAGTAAACCCAAGGGTCATTCTCAGTCTGTTTACCAACGCTGTTGAAGTATGTTATGGGCTTAATATATTGTACCCATAAATATTACACATATATTCTACAATGTGCAGCCTTAGCAGAAATATGCACTGATAAACCATTTACCTCTGGGCAAGAAAACAGTCATGAAGTTAACACATGAACAGCAAATACTTCTGGTTGTGTGATTACAGTTATCTTTTACCCAGGATTAAGCTTGTGGTTCTATCAGGCTTTGGTATAGGCTCTCTCAGTCTGTGATGACCTTACCAAGTCCATGTCTGGCAAGTGTTTTCTGGGTAAATTGTGTTACATAATATGAGTATTAAGTATGAATGTGGTACTGATTACTGTAACTGTTAGGTAATATGGTTAAGTGTTGTTTTGCTATGAACTCTTGGAAGAGTGACTAAATTGGGCTGAAAGAGACTGATTGTTAATAGGAGCAGCAGCCAATGTAATGTTTTCTTATAAAGCATCACATCAGTCAGTAAATGAGCAAGGTAAAGCACAGAATAAATGCATTTTCAAAAAAAATGTTATGACACTGTTTTTGTTTTAATCAGGTATTCTGCTGTCAAAATTATGTTCTAATGCTGAAAGTTATGTCATCAAAACAAGTGCAGAGAAATACATTAAGTGCTGCAAATATGGAAGGAGATCATTTAAAGGCCGGATGTGAAGGGTGTCAATGTTTTAGGCACTTCAGAAGATCAGCACTGTGCGGATACTGCAATGAGAAAAAACAAAATCCTTAGTTAGGATATGAAAAACTGGAGTCAACACCAACAGTCAATTACCAACAGCAGAAAACAAAAAAGTAAAAGGGCTTTACAAACTAAGAAAACAAGAGCAAAGACATTTTTTTCACTGACTGTGTAAATGAACTGTTCTTCTCACCTCTTTCCAGCATGCATGAGGTCAAATCCCTCATTGATCTTCTCAAAGGGCAGGGTGTGGGTCACAAACTCATCCACCTTCAGCTTCTTATTCATGTAGTCTTCGACCAGTTTGGGAACGCTCTCCACACTCTTCCATCCTGGGGGTTAATATCAACACCAAAAATTTTAAATGTAGCCAAAACTAAACTATTTGAACAGCACTAATGTTTCACCAAAAGGCCTTGGAGGAGGCACTTATTCCCAACCAAAAAAACAAAAAATGAGAAATAGCTGCTCAACCTTTACTTGGTTAAACAACTAAAAGACCAGAAATGATAAACTACAGTATTTTACATGCACGTACCAGCTTAGAAACAGCATGTGTTCTACAGTTCCATGACCACCTCAAGGCTAAAAACCCCCCACTACAAGTACATACATTTTCATTAGAAAGTAATTTGCTATCTTTGGGTCCAATTATTAAAATAAAGGTTTTAGCTCCAGTTTAAACTCAGCTTAAGCCATACAGTTTTACCTAATAAAGTGGATGCTAAAAAAGCCCAATTACCCATAATTAAAATATGCAAAAAGGTCTTGCAGAACTCGCAGAAAGTTGGAACTGCAGCCAGGCCACATTACGCCCTTCATAACAAGTAATTCTCTAACACAGTCAGTCACCTCCAAAGGCTGTGCCCCTCCACACTCGGCCTGTCACCAGCTGGAACGGTCTGGTCGAGATCTCCTGTCCTGCTCCGGCTACACCGATAATGACACTTTCACCCCATCCTTTATGGCATGCCTCCAGAGCAGCTCTCTGAAATAATAAAATGGTAATTTTCCTGGTTTCCATGAATTGCCAACTTATGAAAACTGTTTTATATGCTGCTTGTGCTACCTGTTGAGTACACTACGTATATCTGCACTGGCTCTACAATGTACATCTACCAACCAACTGGTATAATACATGAACAGAGTTAATCTATGACAATGTTTTATATGTTGCATGCTGCCATTTCTATATGATGACCTGCAGGATTTTTTAATTTTGATTAATACAATTTGAACACAAAGTCTCACCATGATTTGCACATTTCCAATGCACTCAAAAGAATAGTCCACACCCCCGTCAGTCATCTCCACCAGAACCTCCTGGGTGGGCTTGCTGTGGTCCTTGGGGTTCACAAACTCAGTGGCTCCAAACTCCTTAGCTTTCTCAAACTTTGCAGGGTTGATGTCCACACCAATGATCCTGGTTGCCCCAGCGACCTTGCAGCCCATAATTACAGCCAAGCCAACAGCCCCAAGGCCAAATACAGCACATGTGGAACCAGGCTCAACCTGAGCGTGCGTTGGGAAGAATAGCAATGTTAGAATTCAAGTATTAATGAATAATTTTGCATATAGCAAATCTATGAACTTTAAAGTAGTTATGGTTGAAGCAGCCTAGTCACATTTAGTTATACCAATATCAGAGCTGAATTTTCTTGCATTTTATATTACAATTTCCCTATTTTTAATGTATGCAAGTACCAGGGATAAAAAAAAAGGTGAGAAAAACTTGAAAACACACATCATATATGTGGGGTCATGTCACACCTAAAGATACCAATAAATGTTTTTTTAATTTTTATAATAACTTGTGAACAAAAACTTTTTTGGGGTCAAAATAATGTCACTATAAAAATACGAAAAAAAACAACAACAACTTGGAAACAGACACCCGTTGGCAACATTTCATTTTCACATCAGATCTGCATGATTAATAAGGGTGACCCATTTCAGAGTGAAACCTGCAAACAATGACAACATTTTCATCTCTATTCATTGTGTCCTTTGGGCAAACTTGTTCTGCATAACGAGCTTTAAATAATAAAATGTGGCACAATTTTCCTTTTAGAAATAAACTCCGCCTCATACTGTAGCATGGCCTACAGCCTGCAACACCCACCTTGGCAGTGTTAACAACAGCACCATAACCTGTAGAGATGCCACACCCAAGAAGGCACACTTTATCCAGTGGAGCTTTCTCGTTCACCTTGGCCAGAGAAATGTCGGCCACTACAGTGTACTCCGAGAAGGTGCTGGTCCCCATGAAGTGAAACACTTGCTTTCCCTTGCAAGTGAAGCGGGAGGTCTTGTCAGGGAGTAGGCCCTGGCCCTGGGTTACTCTGCAGGGTGGAAGCACAGGGAAAAGATGATTTCTTTTCATGTATGCATGATGAAACTCAATTGCTGTGTACTTCAATGCAGGGCAGATGCAAGCTCAAACTGATGATGACTGAGCTTTGATTTGGTTGCCCTGGGGTGGGCCACCTGAGGCTGTGCATTCAACTATTGAGGTCGAAAGTTCTGCCACAAAGAAACACTTTTTAAAGTTTCAGTTTTACCACTAACTTCACCGACTCAAGGTTGCATAAATTTGTCTGACAGCATTACCTAATTTTCTGGCAAAGGTTGGTCTTGGGATTTTTGCAGAATTTACATTCACCACACTGGGGCACATACAACGGGACGACAGTATCACCTTCGTGAAAACGAAATGTAAATAATTAGAAATCATACAACAAGAAATACTCATTCACAACAGCCAACATGTTGTCTGGCAGCTCCGTACCTGGCTTGAATTTAGTGACACCCTCACCAACGCTCTCCACTGTTCCAGCACCCTCATGGCCCAAGATGACAGGGAACAGTCCCTCAGGATCACTGCCACTCAGAGTGTAGGCATCTGTATGACACACCCCTGTAGCAAAGATCTAAGAGGCACAGTGCCATTTAAAGTTCATGTCAGACAGCTGCTGGATGCAAGAGTGGAATATAAAAGGTGTTAGGCCTGATATTAACATTAGTTTAATGACCGAGTGTCTAATTAAGGCATTCCTCAGTTATTAAACATCAAAATCATACAAGTCTATCTTTGGGCTTTGTGTGATTCTTCCAGGGGCTTTTTTTGGCATGGGAAAATGGCATGCAATGGTTTGGTTTACCTTGATGCGAACTTCATGGGCCTTAGGTGGGGCTACCTCCACCTCTTCAATGGAAAGAGGCTTCCCAGGTTCCCAGGCAACAGCTGCCTTGCACTTAATCACCTGAAGGCAAAGTACAGTACGTTTTTTTTTCTTTTTCAAACACTGATTCTACACTGTCACAGACGCAGGTCGAGCTAGTTGCACAGTGTAGTTGTCCTTTGAACTGTAAGCTTATGCAAAGAGTTGGAGCAACGTCCTGCTTTAACATTAACTCAATGTAGTTTTTTCAGTGCCTCAAATTTCTGATGCTAAATGAGTGAGACGTGGCTAGGATCTATCGTCACGGTTTTTAATCGCTTTCTTAACTTATCAGAATTAAACATATCTCTCGGGACACGCGTTGCAGCAACTGACCAACGATCCCTGTTAAGTAAAGGAACAGTGCTTCATTCAATGCACGTGAATGCGTGCACGCTATTTGAGGCAACCTTGCTTTTTTAAGCTACACGTGAAATTGATGCCACTCTTAGGACACATACATGAGGAAAGAATGCATTTAAAATATTTATTTAGCATTTTGTGGGAACCGTACTCACTTTTCCAGCTGTCTCCATGTTTGTTCCTTCAGTACAAGAGGATGGGGCGGTGCGCGGCCGTAAAGGAGTTATCGTCCCGACCAATCAGAGACTACAAAGCGATGACGTAGTCCCGGCGGTGAACTGAGCCAACTCCGTCCACCGACGTAGACCGTGAGACGCGTTTGCGAGCTTCGAAAAAAGCTAGTAAATGGTTCTGAAACACCACCAAACGTATTTATTATTTATTTCTGAATATACTGAACGTGAAATGGTTATTGATTTGTATATAACTAAGTCAAAGTAACTATTTTTATTTAAACGCAGACATCACCATAATTTATTAATGTTTATTATTGTATTGTCGTATTTCAAAGTTCAATAACCTACTTTTTTAAAAGCATATCTATTCCTTCTCCCTCATTGAAATTTACAGCATATGCTAATATTTTTCAGCTCAAAAGTCTAACTAATGGACACAAGATGTCTTACACTTCACTGAAAAGTCCATCAGTGTATGTACATACAGTATGTGCACTGTAGGTTTCAAGGTTTCCACATCACACGTTGGACCACGATTGGCTTCCAAACTTTGTGATGTCACAAAACCTCAAAGTGAAGTAACAATGAGCAAAACACATTTTGAGTGGAGGGGGCTTTAGAATATTCTCTAGCAACATTTGGGCACTCGCTGTTTTTTAAATTATAAACCTCCTAGTACCACCTTAGGATGCCACTCAGCATTCTACTACTAAGAGCTGAGAATTTAAAATAAAGACACAATTACAAAGCATCTTTTAATCAAGGCATTTAACAAAAATGTGACAATATTCTGCTCATGGTTTTACAAATGGGTATTAAAATGTTTTTCAACTAACAGCATATAAAGTCTGATTTCCCACACATTTTCCCATATCTGAGAAAATTATTACATTGAGGTATGAGAATGTATCTCTTGAAATCTTAATCAAAGTACAAACATTTGTCATGGCCTAACATTTTAACACAATCAGCACAGGATAATGGCATGTCTGTTCACAAAGGGACCCAATAATCCTGCCTAACAGACTGAAAAGGTCCTCGCTATGTTACACACAAGAATACATATGAACCTTTTAAATAAAAATCATGAATATCCATCACACATTCAAAACTGGTAGAAAAATAAAACAAAGAGAGAAAATCCACTCAAGTTCTACAAATAGAGGCAATGTCCATATTGTCCAACAGGCCAGGCACTGGCATAGGACGCAGCCTTTTTTTGCTTGTGTAGCAGAAGACCGGGATGAGACTCTCACACCAGACCATCACTGTCGGATCATTTCCCACCTACAAGTAAACAGCAAAAAAGTTGGTACCTTCACACGAGGAAAGACAATTAAAAAATTTGTAGAACATTGAAAAAGGGCCAACCTCTGAATCCACGTCCACCGCTGCCGCCTCTTCCTCTGAAGCCTCCTCCACCACGTCCACCTCCAAATCCTCCACCGCGCCCGCCACCAAATCCTCCACCGCGCCCGCCACCAAATCCTCCACCGCGCCCGCCTCCACCCCTGCCACCTCGAAAGCCACCTGAAACAAAAACAAAAGCGGGATTAATCAAACCACTCTTACAAGCTCCAAACAGGCAGAAGGGAAGCACCAAGTTTTCATCTCCACAGCAACCAAGACTGACAGATTATTTTACTGCCCAAGTGGTAAAAAACTAAGCATTCATCAACAACGAGAGACATGATTAATTAAAATGGAGACAAAATTTGGATGCCTCACCTCCACGACCACCACCTCTTCCTCCACCTCGGCCTCCTCTTGGCGGACCCTTCTCTCCTGGCGGCCTGGGGAGGAACCTCTGCAGCGGGAGGAGCTTCATTGGATCTATATAAAACTGAGAGACGTTGCAAATTACATACAGTGCAGTACACAAAGGCGCTGAAATGCTGAAAGTATGCAAATGCACTACTTAAAAATGTTATTGACATCATAAAATACCTTCTGCAGTTTCTTGAATGAAGACGCCTTCATATTATCAGAAAGTTTGACTGAAAAATACTGTACAGATATGTTAAGGAATTAACAGGATTTTGAGCAGCAACAATGATATTGAATCCCCAGAAGTTGACCTTTTTCACCACAGGTTGTTTCAGAGATCCAGAGACTGAAATAAGAACAACAGAAAGGATACAAAGTCCCGGAGCTGGCCGAATATCTCATCCACCTTCCCGATCTGCTCCTTGTTTTCCAAGTACACTGGGGCGTTGAAGTAGGGAACTTTGTTTTCCTCTGTTGTACACTTACACACAATGTCATCTTCACATGGATGCACAAACTCTCCCAGTGCTGCAGAGTGGAAACACAATGAACCACAGTTAGTTGAGTAAAAGGTGTTCTAGCCAATAAAAATACGAAAAAAACAACAACAACTTGACAGAGGCCCAGTTCCAATCGCCGCCCTTACCTGCTGCAAAACTGGCTGAGGGCTCTCTGGTTGACTTTATGAGCCATTTCACATTGCTTCCAAAAGTCCGCAACTCAGTAGACTTTGTAAATAACCCACATTTCATGCCACTGGGACATTAAAACAGATCCAAGTGTAATGTTTTTGTTCTTTTTTGAAGCAAAAAACAACATGAATGGAGTTGGCAAAAAGAAAATTTTGAGAACGCAATATTACGTCTAGGTTTAATTGCCTTGAATAACAGACTTTGTTTTGTTTGCTTTTCAGGCACTTCACTTATTATTCAGCCCAAAGTCTGATATATCAGAGCATTCACAAAAATGAGTTTCCTAGTTGTGACATTACAACTTGGATGTGGACGTGAATGGTACTTACAAGTTGGAAACTGGTCTTTATGGTAACTTGCCTATGACATGAACAGGGGACCATGCTCATCATACATAAGGTAAAGTCTGGGCCCCAACTGTTTTGGACATTTACAAGCTACTCCCCCTATTGATTGCATTAATGCCCCACTCTGCCCCATCAAAAAAAAAGCAACTTAGGAAAGTATTGTCACTTCATTACTTATTCAGGATGAACAGATATCTCGCTGGTACCGATGTCAGCGCCTGAAACATCTATTCAACATTAACGTTACTGGTTTGTGATGTGATGATCTTACCTACAACATATTCTGGAGGACCGTAGTCTTGTCTATTAAAACCACCTCTGCCACCACCCCGTCCAAATCCTCCACCACCTCTGCCTCCTCCATATCCTCCTCCTCCCCTGCCTCCTCCACCTCGGTTAAATCCTCCACCTCTTCCACCACCTCGTCCACCTCCTCCTCTGAAAGACATTTTTCTTCAAATACGCTGTGAGAAACACGAAAAAAGACAAGGAAATGAGTCAGAACAAAACAAAGACAACATACAAAGCTGAGTTAAACACTGTAGAGTGAATTCATTCCATTCAACGTGTTAACACCGTGGATTCAGCAGCACTACATAAGTTTTAGCTAACATGCTAGCTCAATTCAGCCATTCAAACAACACAATTCACCCGCATTTTCTAACACAAACCAATACGTTATATATTCGCTTCAAAATGCAAGCGCTGAAAAGTCTGCAACACTATCTACACACAGTTAAAGCAAATTACTCACAAATTCAATCGGCTAGCTGCTGCTATTTACTCCGAGGGACTTCCATGCAATGACAACACGTGTGACCAAAGGCTGCCGTAAATGTGTTCACCAGTGTCGGGAAGTGTCGTAAATTCAGATCTCTACAGTGTAAACATGGAAGGAGCACACTAGCCAACCGGTTGACTCATGAAACTACAAGAGACAGTCAGTGTGACTTTGCACACTCCATTGTTGCTATGAATTGGCACAAAGTTATCTCTGTGTGACTTCGTGTTGTACGCATGTGTAAATATTCCGATAATACAATTATTTTGTTCAAAAGCAAGCTAATTCAATGTCAACAACAGGTCAGGTAAGAAAATGTAATCTACGATATAGGCTACTCTGTTTGTTTTATAAACAGTAGAAAGTAGTATAAAGCTTTGAGTCTGTCTATTCTGACAACTGAGTGTGTTGTTCAACGCCCAGTTAGTTTAGCCCCATTTTAACCCTGTTTTGTGCCACTCATATGCATACGAGGGCATCAGGCTTCAGGGACCAGTTAACTTAACTTATTTGAGACAGGCTTACAAACACTGTCACTGCCGTATTTTTCTGCCAGGTGATCAAATGCAAGGCAGCTGTTGCATGGGAGCCTGGGAAGCCTCTGTCCATTGAGGATGTGGACGTGGACCCACCTAAGCCCCATGAAGTCCGCATCAAGGTGAGCTGCTCATCCAAACTCTGTCTGTAATAATATTATTAGTAATAATCACAATGAAATGAACTAGTAAGAACAATGGCATAATGCTGAATTTCCATCAGGGACAAATTAACCAAGACTAAAGGTGAGACTTTTATTAATCAAGTGGATGTTATTTTCAGTTTGTACTTTGATCGTAGGCGATAAATGCTGACAGAAAACATCTGAATACATTTCACTTCCATTGTCAGAGTTTGTGTCCTGTTGGAATGAATATTGCTCACCAACTACAACCACTTTCTGAAAATTGTCCCGTGAATCAGCCCCCTGTCTATTTATACAGATTGCTGCCACAGGTGTGTGCCACACAGACTGGCAATACCTGTACGAGACTGGAAAAGGGATGAAGTTTAGACCATTCCCTCTAGTTCTCGGCCATGAAGGAGCAGGGGTAGTGGAGAGTATTGGTCCAGAAGTCACCAAATTCTCTCCGGGTAAATTGCACAGCTCACACAAACAAGCTGACATTTGGTTTTGATTAATTCCTCATTTTGCTTTAGTTTTTTCCCTCTGTATATAAAACTCTGACCAAAGTAGTTTTTTTCTTTTTGTTGTCTTCACAGGTGATAAAGTTATTCCTCTTTTTCTGCCACAGTGTGAGGAATGTGAACGATGTCAGAGTCCTAAAACAAATCACTGCAGGAGGAACTGGTGATTTCATAGCCACACACACACTCACCTTTACACTATTGCTTTTATGGTGTTTAACTACTCTTTGTTTCTTTTTTGTGCCTTTTAGGGCAAATACACAAGTGGGCGTATTGGCTGATGGCACAAGCAGGATATCTTGCAAGGGGCAGCAGGTATACCAGTTCCTTGGCGTCAGTTCTTTCTCCCAGTACACGGTGGTTCCCGATACCTCACTTGCAAAGATAAGAAGTGATGCACCGCTGGACAAAGTGTGTCTGCTAGGCTGTGGTGTCTCCACTGGTTATGGTGCTGCTATTAATACAGGCAAGGTAAGAGGATGCAGATCTGCCAGACACCTGCATTCAAATCATAACTTGAATTCTCATCGACTCTGATGTGGACCACTGGTTGTTGTGTGCAGAACCCTGCCTGTCCTTAGAACAAGATGGCTGCAGACGCAACAAATTTACAAAGTTTCTTTTACAAACCATTGACCATTTATAAACAGTTGAGCTTATTGTACCAAAATGAATTTACTATGTGAAGTAAAGTTAGTTGAAATTTGTATTTGACATTTTCCTAAGTCGCTGCCCAGTGATGTAAACAGGATATGGCAGGGCTGTAGTTATTTATTTTCCCCACTAGATGTCAGTAGATAACACGAGCACCACATAGGTGTACTTAATGGGTTAAAAAGAGTGTAATAGTCCCATATTCCACCCCTTGTGTTTTTTTTGTTGTTTTTTTGCATTTTTAAATAAGTTGACTGAATACAAAACCAAACAAAAGCTTTGTGGAAAAGACTAGAAGTCTGTCGAAAAGATACAGCTATGTAGAGCATCCCCTTAAACACAAAATATATCAAATGATCCAACTTCTTTTGAATGTTGAGGAAACTTAGGACTGCTCAATAGCAATGTAAAGGTAAACTCTTAACTGGAAACCAAATCAAACTGTGAATAAAGCTATAATAATGACAATGAGCATTTTTGTGCCCCTGATAAGAATCTGTTCTTTCAAAATACTCCAGCTAATGGAAAATTTAGGCAAGGTGAGTGTAAATTGAAGTTCAGTTAATATTTTTGGTATGTACAGTATATTTTATTCAAACAGCACTTTTTAAATGGATGCTTGCAAAATTATAAAAGCCAGTAAGGCTTAAAAACCTGATCAATTAAAATCAAGCTTACATAAGAATAAATGGGCTAATACAAGTTAAATAGAAAAGAAAAATATGTATATGTGTATAATGGATATGTCTAGAATAATGAAGTCAGAATGTACTATATAAAAGTTAACTGTCAACATGATGAAGTGGTCTCATCAGATGTGTATTTGCTTTTGGTTGACTTTGTTTGCATCCAGGTTGAAAAAGATTCTTTGTGTGCTGTGTTTGGCCTCGGAGCTGTCGGACTGGCCGCCGTCATGGGCTGCAAAGCTGCCGGGGCGAAAAGGATCATCGGGGTTGACGTCAACCCTGACAAGTTTGAGAAAGCCAAAATGTTTGGAGCCACTGAATGTGTCAACCCCAACGATCACAGCAAGCCCATCCAGGAGGTTCTGGTGGAGATGACAGACGGAGGGGTGGACTACGCTCTGGAGTGTGTTGGAAGTCCAGCTGTCATGGTGGGTGTCTCAATCTTGTTCAGAATTTTAGACATTTGAGTATTTCATGTTCATGAAAATTCAGTCCTACAGGTCCAGTAATCCTCTAGTAGTCTATATACAGTGTCACTACAGAGTCGGTCTACAGTATAATGCAGTATGTGCGCACAGGTTTGATCAGAAGTTCGGCAAAAACAAATTGGCACAATTACACAATTTGTTCTAATTGTCATTCGTTTCATATTCTAATTTCCTCGAGTCTGTGAATTTGTATATTTATTCTAAAAGGAGTATTAATTAAGACAACTGGTGCTGTGTGTTGTCATAGAGCGCTGCACTTGAGTCTACAACAGATGCCTGGGGCATCTGTGTCATCGCTGGGTGGACGGAGACAGAAGCATTGAGCGTCGTGGTTGAAAAGATCCTGATGGGACGCACCTTGAAGGGGACTTATTTTGGAGGTAAACTTAAAACAAGTTACCAGGCCTATTAGTTCACGCAAGAAATGGCCTTCCATAATGCTCCAGTAACAATTAAATGTTAATTGTTATGATAGAGACGTTGAGTGATAAGTGAAACTTAAAATTCAGCATTGTGAAAATATTAAAAACTGTAAAGTCAGCGGGTGCATTTCTGGATCCAATTTGATAAAATGTTAACTAAAACATCATGTTTTGATTAGGGCTTCCAGTAATGACCTGTGTTCATTATTGAGTAGAATACTGATAGTTAAAAGATAGTAAAAATCACAAGAGCCTACGGTGATGTCTTCAGATTGCTTGTTTTGTCTGATCAACAGTCCCAAACCAAAAAGTATTCAATTTACAGTTGATTAAAAGTAACAAGTCTGCACCCGTTATCTGGATCATCAAATATGAAACACAGGAAATCACTAAATTAAGTAGAAAATGAGGCCGGCTGTGGGAAAGTAGGTCCACCAGCACAAAAACATCTGACATTCACTGAACATCAAAGATCTATATTATCTAAAAGAAAATTGAGATTACACGAAAAAATGATAGGAAAAGTACCTTTCTTATGGGCTCATTAATGCCCGCTATGTTATGTGGTTCATGAGGACTCAGTTTCATTATTGTGTTCTAAAGGTTGGAAGAGTGTGCGCGATGTGCCTAAACTGGTGGACGAGTACATGGACAACAAGCTGAAGCTGGATGAGTTTATCACCCACATCCTCCCGCTGGATCAAATCAATGTGGCCTTTGACCTTTTGAAAAGTGGGAAAAGGTAAAACCTGATTTATTTGTGGCTGCTAGTTTTTTTATTATGTGTGTGTGTGTGTGTGTGTGTGTGTGTGTGTCTCCTTTTATTACTAACATTGAGGGGACAAAAAACTGTTCCCAGAGTAACATTATTGGGACATATCTTGTTTGGGGACAAAAAGCTGGTTCCCACAAAGTTAACCATTACATTTTCAGGGTGAAGACTTGGTTCATGGTTAGAGTTAGTATTAGGTTAGGGTCAGGACTAGGGCTTGGGTTAAGCATATATTGGTTAGTGTACTCCCCTGAAGCTTTACTACTCAGGGCAAGCCATGTCAAAATGGCCTGTTAGATTATACAAATATATAGCATCCTGTAGAACTCCTGTACCAATCTCCTGTACAGCATTTTCCTAAATATATTGACCTAGCAGTGGTTTGTCTGACTGCTGCAGTGGCCATCTTTGCATAACACCCTTGCTCCATTTTATATTTAAACAGTATTTCCACCCATCATGGAATATCTGATATAGAAACTGCACATTTTTCAGGAATATATGTGTGATATAAATGTACTGTGTATATTATTCTATATTACATATTCTATTGGGGCTGCCACAAACTATTATTTTCATTATCAATTCATCTGATAATTTTCTTTGATTCACTGATTAATCACTTATCTATAAAATTTTAAAGAACGGTGAAAAATGTCCATCACAGATTGCCAGAGTCCAATGTGACATCTTCGAATGTCTTGTTTTGCTCGACCAACAGTCCAAAACCAAAAGATATACACTTTACAATACAACATTCACAGTGGAGAAGCTGGAACCAGAGAATGTTCCTCAAAACCATTAATCAACTATCAGAATAGTTGATGATTAATTTTTCTGTTCATCAAGTAATCGATTAATTATCTAATTGTTACAGTTCTGTTGTCTATGTTATATATTCTCTGTGACTTCAGTTATTCAAATCATTTTTCTTCTCTTTTTTTTAGCATCCGTACTGTAATCAGTCTGTGGCAAGAGGAGGCTAAACCTGAAGTGCCTACCTTATAAAAGGATGATGGCTTGACATTCGGTGTCATTGTAATAATATTTTGCACACAACCCTGCAGTGTAGCTTTTAAAATGTTATGCTCTTTTTCTGAAAAGATATTTAAACGTTTCCCCTGCTTGACTTTGTAGCAAATGATCTCACCACTAGATGGCAGTCTTATGTCATGTAAAAGATTCTGTGTTTGCGTCCATGAATGCCGTCTAACTTTATAAAAATATTGCTTTTCTATCTGCAAAGGATTCTGTGTTTTTATTCAGACTGAATTCTGGGGTTGTTTTTTCTTATTTATCACGGACTTGATCAAAAGGGAGAAACACCACAGAATGTTCAGTGCACTTCAGTGAATGTAATTCAAAGATACATTCATAGACACAGCATCTGCAGTAACATCAAGACAAATTCTCTCTACATCTGTCATACTTGGCAGCTACAGCGATTCTGGTCCTGATATCAATGTGAAGTGATCGTTGGAATTAAATACTCTTGTATAGAAGATGGGGTAAAAGACACAGGAACCAAATGGCTGAATCTGTCATCAGCCATGGAGAAGTATATGCTTCATGTGGTCAGGCCTGCCAAATGTCGTCCTTGGTAATATTATATATTGATTCAATAGGGAGCCGACGAGAAGGGCTAACATGACAGTAGTTGGCTGTCAGGACAGAAGACAAAAGGTTGTTTGGAGAATGCCTCTCGGTGAAGAACTGAAATAGCCATCGAAGGAATTTGTTTTATTGAAGTTCCATTCAGATCACATGAATACCCTTGGCAGTTCCCACTGCGTTTCCATCTTTATTTAAAATGGAAAATAAATTGGTGCTCTTCCTCTTATGTTGGTCTCCTCTGCATGTGTGCTATCAATCAAAGATTATACAGTTTAGATCCCTCCTCCTCCTCCTACCAAAGAATCTCAAAGTAAAGAACGTTTTTTTGAGAAATAGAAAGCAGAATAATGCAGAGAATGCAGCAGTAGAGGGATGTAAGTGGAGAAGATCAAAAGAAAGAGGAAGACAGGTTTTGACAGGTGGTTATGTGACTGGGTACCCTCATCTATAAATGTTGGACATGCTCACAGATTTATAAGGCTTTCTTGGGGACATGTGTCTGAATGTGTGCCTCATCTATGGGAAAACCATCCAAAGTGAGAACCATAAGTCTCCTACCTTTTCTTCTCTTTCTGTTTGAACTCCACAACCTCTGGAATTGTCACAGCATTGTGCAACTGATACAGGGAGGGCATGCTATCTAAATTACAACCACAGCATTGTGCACATTTTTTGAAACTCTTAACTGTCCATCTTGTCATGTTTCACATACATCTGTGCAACTTTTCTGCAGATATCTTTAGGGCAGGGAACGTTGGCATGGAGTTGAGTAGTGCTATAGACAGCTAACATCTGCAAACTGGGAAATCGTGTTTACATTTTTATTTCTATGGTCTTTTTTTTTTTTTTTAACCTCTTCCTATCATCACTTTACTGCGACAACTCTTTCAGACACGAGTCTTCACGAAGGTAATTAACAAACAACAGAAATGCCAGATGAGGTAAATGCCATCACACAAATAAAGGCACGTCTGGAAAAAAATGTCAAAAAGTGCTGCCTTGCCTTTCACAATATTTAGAGTGGGATCAAGAGATTTCCTCTTATTTATTAAGCTTTATTCCTGTGTGACAGACAGATGATGGCACATAAAATATGACGAGAACGTAAAAATAGGTATTTGAACAGAGACAGTGTTTTTATTGTTAAAAACAATAAACACATAAACAACAAATATAATACAATTCCAGTTGGTGTCACTCTAATTCAACTGGTATTCATGTCATGGCAAATACATACAGTATATCCACCAGAAACTACAAATCATATTATCTGGTATCTCTAGCTTAGGTATGGTTTTATATATCTTTTTATATTTGTATGACTGTATATGAGCAATCATCATGAGAGGCTGGTTTATTTGTTGGAGAGTAATCTATAGACTGGATTTTCTCATGTTTTTTTGGCCAATGTTTCTCACCGGACAAGATAGTCAAGTCTGACACAATGTTAGGATGCCGTACCTTAAGCAAGTACAATAAACATAAATGTTGTTCATTTACTCTAATGTCATGTAAATCTTACACTTCAGTGTTAATAGTCTGCATGGTACACCTATGGTTAGCCTATAGAAACTCTAACAATCTACATAATAAGCCTTTTTGACAGAAGACATTTTGACATGTCACAGTAGGAAAAGTACGGGTGTAAAAAATAAAATGAATGACTGCTGAATTCCATTTAGCGGCTTCTGTTTCAGGCTGCTGGTATTGTGCATGCTGGCTCACTGTCACGGCTTATTGGGACAGTTGTTACATTAGTAACACCTGCATTTTTTCAAGTCAAAATGTCGGCTATGAAGTCTACACTGCATTACTAGATATAGGAACATTTTGACAGGAACACTGTTTTGATTAGGTTTGATTTTTATTCTCCTTCCCATTTTTTTAAATGTGTAAAATGACATTACTATGCTGCCATGCACTTTTTGTGCACCTGGTGTAAATGTATGCCGTGTTGCGAACATCATAAAACATGAAATCACATTTATCAGTCTACTGATTAAAAGAACTACTGTATTAACATCTCTTAGAAGTAAGCTAGAGGGGAAAGCACGTCTGAAAGAGACATTGTCAGTTAGCCAGAGAGATAGAGGGATGGATATACTGTATAGCCCCAACAGCTATGGAAGAACGGTCCACTTAAGTCACTAAAGACTGCCAGTGTGAGGCCCCTGTTTTATCAGCAAATCCTGGCCATTATACGGCTAATGCCAGGCATTGCCTGTGACATCCCCAGTCTTTCTCTGACACGGTTAGCTTCAGCTTCTGTGTCAGTGGAATATACCCAGCTTCACTAGAGGACAGCACAATACAGTACTTAGTGTTTTGGAGGGGCAACTACCTTTCTGCTGCATAAGTGCACACGCAGTAACAAATCTGACACAGTAGGGTATTGTTATCAAGTGGAAGCCTATTTTATCTCCAACATATTAACATTTTTAGAAATTAAGAAAAACTGCCATATTGATATTGAAACATTTTGGCATTACGAAGGGCCATAAATGGGTTTCAAGCACCAAAAATGTTGTAGAATTTGAGTTTTGAAATTGCACAGGTGTACAGGTGTACTGTTTCAAATGTAGTCCCTGTAGAAGTGCAAGCATCATTGTGCAAAATCAGAAACACAAATAAGACCCATTTTTCCAAATTTTTTCTTAAAAATAAGACTGTTTGTTGGCACTCATACATACGATATAAAAGTGTATGGTCCCACACTTCAGAGGCCTTATTGTAATACAAACCCCCTAACCCTGGTAATGACTGTATCATGCTCTTCTCACTGAGCCATGCAACACCATATGTTTTGTATTTTGTAACCTGTCAGTCATATTGTGTCAGTGTTTTATCGTTAAGTTGCAACAGAAATAGACAACAAAGAATAGGATTAGACAGACCACACATGGCTATTACCAAAGAGACACACAAACACACACACATATAAAGGGCTACATGCGTGACAGCTCTAAGCTTTTGTTGTGTTTTGTCTGACAGCAGCAGTAAAGTAGTAATTGAGAGATTAGCTCTAAGGTGCCATCATGGCACTCCTTTGTTTGGTCTCTCCCTTATTGGTCACACAGAACATTGCTAGCATGCGTGGGAAGGAGTCATACACTGAGATAGTGTAGTTTGCCTTATTTTAGTTCTTTTGAAGCCGTCATAAAGAACCTGGTCCAAAACTGGCATCCATAGCAAAGACAATGTACAATATAATATATTCATTACAGGTACATTTCATACCTTGATTGTCAAATGGCAGGATTGCTGAATCAGATTGTCTTTAATCATTATTGCCATAAAAGTAA
Organism: Maccullochella peelii; assembly: GCA_002120245.1. Classification (NCBI taxonomy): domain Eukaryota; kingdom Metazoa; phylum Chordata; class Actinopteri; order Centrarchiformes; family Percichthyidae; genus Maccullochella; species Maccullochella peelii. The sequence continues at coordinate 53,308 of LKNJ01002294.1, forward strand.
AAGGAATATAGTACCCTAAAAAAGGAACGATAACTATCTTTGAACATTTGACCTTGTGGGCTTGATGGAACTCCTCCACGACAGACTTGGACCCAGCCCTATCCTTTCTGCCACAATTCTTTTTTCAATGTGCCAACACTGAGTCAACAGAGTCATTTCATGTGGTTATGGGCTGGAGGTAGGGCGAGATATTTCTCTCAGACCCTGTGTGTTTACCCCCTAATCCTTAAGAAGAAGTTCACAAGCGTGAGGAAAGTACTGGGAGATTTAGCTACCTCCCAAACCTGCTCAGTTTACCGCTCCCCTGTTTTTCACAGCCACATGGGGCTCGGGTAATTCCTGGGAATGTTTGGGAAGGGTTTTTTGTGTGTGTGTGTGTGTGTGTGTGTGTGTGTGTGTGTGTGTGTGTGGTTGTAAGAATATAATTGCTATCAAATTGCCAGTTGTGTCCTATATGGAACAATCTACAATAGTCTATACACTATTCAATAAGAATGTGTGCATGTTCAGTGATGATGATGGGTTTTTTTCTTGGTTGTTACTACTGTCAGTTGAATTGTTACTTCTATATATTAATAATATATTTTGTATAGCACTACGACACAGTCAGTTAGTTACAATGATGTTTAAAAGAAAGTACAGAAGTAGTGCAGATTGTGAATGATAGTTCTACGGTTTAGGTGCAATGACAGCAAATACACCCATGGTAGCAAATTTAACAACAACAACAACAATACTACTACTACTACTAATGATAATAATAACTACAAACAGGATCGATTATGTCATAAAAACCAATAAAGCATTTTTGCCTGATTGCAGCTGTATAAATGTATCTGGTCTAGGAATCTATTCTGCTGCTCTTATGAGAATGACATCTGAATGGCTAAAATGCAAATGTGATTTAAAGATGTTTCTTGTAATAATAATTCATAGTAAACTTCTCCTTGAACCACTGAGAAAAATGTTTTTGCACTTGTTGTGCTTGGCCCTGAAGTGTTGTTACAGTACGTCTGGTTCATTACATTTCTGTCTTGCTTGATAAATCTTCCAGCGCTGCTTCAAACGAGTTTCAAGGTTGTGGTAGGACAAGAAATATCAAATTGAGTTTGTGGTGATGAGTCATAGTTACCTTGTAATACAGCCACAGTAAAATGCATCATTCTGTTTTTCTCCTTCTCCTCCCGACAACTCACTGTTGTCCCCGAAGAGGCTCCCAAATCACTGTTCCTGGCCAGCTGCCAGGCCACAAAAGGATTGGGCCAATCCCCAAAAAATACACTTCTCACTGAACACTTTTCTCTGGCTGGTAATTGTGGTAAAAAGAAAAGAAACCTGAAATGATCCATTATAGGTGCCCGGGCCCATTACTCATTCTCAAGCATCCTACAGTTTTCAATTATACATTGGCAGGCAGGATTGAAGTGAGTAATGCTGAATTTACATTTACTTCTATATATTTTAAGTGTATAGCTGGAGCTCTTAGGGAGTGTGAAATATACTGAATGATAACAAGTTATTCAATTATTCTTCGCCACTTTGGTATTATCTTTCATAAGAGTTTACAAAGCTGGCATCAAGCACTAATTAAGACTCACTAGATGTAGATAGAGCAATACAGTTATTTGAGAGCTTTAAATCAACCCCAGTGATGTGTACAGTACAGTTTCTATGTTGTATTTTTTTTATTTTAATACAACAAAAGATGATTGGAACAGGGCATGGCAGTAGAGAAATCTGATTTTATGTTGACAGCTAATGTCAATGTCAAAATGTCCTCTGTGGCCAACATTTATTGGTTGACAATTCAAAGTTAATGGCCTATGGAAAAGACAGGAGAGGAGATAAGACGTTATTGATCCCCAGGGCAGATTTTCACGTGTTGCAGCAGTACAAGAAACAGTCTAAAGAGGTAGGAAACAGATACACAACTATTTAAAATGAATAACTACAACAAATTAGGAAGTTAAGGAAATGGCATTTAAAAGCTATGTGCATTATGTAGGCTACAACATTACAATACTTAGGCCATAGTAGATATATGATTTGTATATAGTGTAAATAGCTGTGCAAATATACAGTAGACGTAATGAGTAATGCAGCTCCACAGGCCTTATATAGAATTGTGACTCACACTGAAGTTGGGATATCTGTACTGTATGTAGTATACATAATATAAATATACAGTTATAGTTGTATAGGTATAATAGTAAATACAGATATATGTGTAGTATTATACTAAACACTGTTATGTATAAATGTTAAATTTAACACACTAAATCATATAATAAATGATAGATATTGTAATGTAAAATTGTGTATTCCAGTACAAGGTGCAGTCATGTTGTTTTTAAAGTGTCAACAGTCAGGATCTATAGTGACTTGGTAAACATGTTTATAGGTAAAAGTGGGGCTCAAGGACACAGTACAGTATTTACTACAGGATGTTTTTTCTGACCGAAAAACCACCATTTACTGCCTTAAATGCCTTAAAGTTATCAAATTCACACAATTACTAAATAAAATAATACACCATCATGGTGATTTTGTACCATGTACCTGTAGTTATTGTGTTATTTGTCATTTTGTTTATTTCCCAAAAATATGCCCACGTGTTATTGATCTTGACTTGTATTAGCAGAGCAGCAGAAATCCTGAATGCCTTTGGGAAGTTAGTTGTAAGGTCAACTTTGCTGCCAGCAAAACACACAGATTTAAACTTTAGCAATGGATTTAACATCAAATATGTAATCCTAACCAGGGAGGTTTGGACATGTACAATATTCCCACAACCACACACTGAGAAAGCCAACAGTTTGCTGCCACCACCTCGGCTACGTCGCTTTACCAAAAGTCTCTCTGTCGCCTCTCATCTTAGCTGGAGTCTCTGTGTGCTTCGTGTTTGCCTATACTTCCCAAATCCCTGAGAGCAAACAGGAGCATGGGCAGATTAGCTTAATATCATCCTTGGCACTAAATACATAAAAATGAAATGTCATCCATGTCCCAGGGTAGAGTCAAAATAAGAAAGTCAAACCAGGATTGCCCGGCTAGATATAGTGCAAAGGGCATCTTTTCAATCCAAAAATAATTACATATTGATGTTTGAAGTTGTGCTATCTATCTATCTATCTATCTATCTATCTATCTATCTATCTATCTATTTATCTATCTATCTATCTATTTATCTAGTTTGTCTTCCTTATACCCTCTCTACTGCTGACAGATGCACTCATGTGGAGCCATAATGAGATTAAAACTAAAAGAAGAAAAGAAAAGTCAAAATGGATTTTAATCAATAAGCTGGCTACTTCTTTGTGGATGGCATGTGAGTCCTGAAGAAAAGGCAAATGACTGGGAATGAGAGCTAAAGCTAATAAGCAGGCCATCGCTAATCTCTTAAACAAACCTCGCTCCCTATGTGGCCTTCTTTCTTGCATTATAAATAATGTATATTTTGCCAGCACAAACCCCCCCAACACAGATACACACACAAACACACACACGCACACACATGGACACAACACCCCCCCTCAATGTCTCTTTTGACTTCTGAGTTGCTGGTAGAGTTCAATCTGGTCCCTCCCCCAACCTTATTGGTTTACTTTAATTAGTGATATTGAAGGCAGGGGCAAATGAGGAGGGGTGGTGGTGGTGGTGGTGATGAGGATGGGGGTGGCGTAAATACTGAAAACAAACAACAGAGCTGAATTGGAGGATGGCGGGTGGGTGCAGTCCCGATGCCGCTGCGCAGACGGAAGGGGACACATGGTGTAAGCAAACACTCGTAATTGCATTAGATTCCCCTGGCACATGGGTAATCTAGCCTTCCCCTGTCCCAGAACACAACAGGACACATCTCCCGCTTCCCTCACTCTCTTTGTCACTCTCTCTCCTTCACAAATTATTAATGTAAAACCTACAGTGCTGTCATTGATCATTCAGCAGGCATGATAGAGGACTAATTATCATTTAGGAGACTGAGGTATGGAGTGTCAGTCAGCCAGTGTGTGCTCACAGATTCACTTGTTCGTGTTTGAGAAATGCAGCACGTGTGTGTATATGAATGCATGCATAATTGTGTGTGTGTGTGTGTGCGTGTGTGCAGGTGTGCCTGTGTGAGCGTGTGTGCATCCCCTTAAACAGTTGTCCTGTTTGATATTTCATTCCTCAGCCCACATGTCTTGAGAGTATGAACAAACACATTTGCTTGAATGGGATATTCCCTGAGCAAACGGGGAAAATCTGGCCTTGATATGAATATCAGTGACAGTCAATGATAATTGGGATGGGATGTTTTTGCTCCTTATTGAGATGTTCGGTGTACAGAGACCGTAAGAAGCGCTATACGTGGCCTGATAGTATTATTTAAAATGATTTGGTATTGACTTTTTACCGGCACCCTGTTGACTGCCCTTTATTCAGCAAAGCATCTGCGGTGGCTGTAAAAACAACAAGATCCACTAGGTGGGGTTGTGATATCCACAGTGACCAAGATCCACTCATCCACATGATAAATACTCCACGCTAATACTATCAAATCTTTTTAAAACATTTGTTTGCGACTGCAAACACGCACAACTTTTTAAAGAGCTAGCACAACAAAAAAGAGCAGATTGCCATGTTTACTTGAATTGAGCTTGTTAATCAAAACTATACTTTGTCTATTATTCAAGTGCTTATGTACTCTGTTTTTTGACAGAACTCTAGCTTTTCATTGTCATTTTCCAGATATTCCTCTTGTACTTTTCAGCATTAAATGACTGCTCTTAACCAGACTAGTTTGAGTAACAGCAAAACAAGCTACAAATCCTAAATAACAAACACTAAAGCAAATAGTGCAAGCGTCAGAGCGACAGCGTCTTGACAATGACAAATAATTCCTGTCCTTGTGGAGTAAATTCCATCATTTTTGCATAGCAAAAGCATAGCTGATTCACAATTAGTGAATCAAACTGGTGCCAGAGAGGCTGAGTCAGGTCACCTACACAAACATTAATGAAAGGGACGGTCGAGGAAAAGTCTCAGATCTCTGATGGTATTTAGCGGATATGTGAGGCTTTGAGGGAAAGCCACAGTGCCAGAGGGTTTAAATTTGTGTGGCCCCAGGGCCAGTGTAACAGAAAATAAACAATGCTTCCCAGTGATTAGGACTTTATTAAGGTACACAAAGTCCCCAGCCTTCATAGGGTTTATGTTTGAGGAGTGGGCCCAGTATCAATGCCAGCTGAATACTTTCATCACCATCTCTGGTCAAAAATGATTATATTCTTCCCAAAACACTCTTTTATCAGAAGGCTGCTTCAGTGACCGTCTTGTGCCGTGTTTTTGTTCATGAGAAATAAGCCCTGCAACACAACACAAGATGACTTCATCGTTTAAAGCTGACTGATTATGTTTGTGTTATTAACTCCACAGTGCACACAATTAGCTTCTATTGACCGCCCCTATAATCACTACCATTCGGATTAAGAACTACTACCCACACAAAATGCCTGATCTCTAAATACTGACAAACAAACAACCCAAGAGAAGACAGGGAACGAGCCCCGAGAACACCCACCAAGTTGCTTTTAAAGTAATATCCCTAAGCCTTGGACACCCCAACAAAGTCTGTCATGTCTAACCTGGCTCCTCACCTGTTTAGAAGCAGCCAAATAGCCCAGGGTAATCCCTCATCCCCGGAGCACTGGAGGCAGATTTACCCACCCCAGAGCTCTGTCCTGCCCTGACAAGTTAGTGTACTGCAGGGGCCCTCGGAACACCCACAGCCACCGCTCTATGTTCATTTTAGGGCATTTAGCTTAACTAGAGTGACTTTAGAAGTTCTCAGAGGGAGAATAAACTTCAGTGCCAGCATATTAATAAACAATAGACAGCAATGTCTGCTGGGGTAAACAGCACAGAAGCTTGAGTATCCAGAACAATGACTTACTGCAAGTAAAATAGCAATACCTCTCTATCAAAATATTCCATTAAAAGTCCTGTATCCTGTATTTACGACTTATAGAAACTACAGAAGTACTGGCAACAAAATATACTTTGAGTATCAAAGTACATTATGCAGAATAACCACAGTCAGTGTTATATAATTACATCTTTGGATCATTATTATTAATTTAATGTTGTAGTTGGTCAAGATGCAGCTAATTTCTAACTACTTTTTATACTTTTAGGTAGTTTAATCATCATATTTTACAAACTGATCAGATGTTTTGTATGTAAAATCTTAATCTGAAAAGTTACGTGATTATAGCTGTGGAGTACATGTAGTGGAATAAAAAGTAGAATATTTCCCTCTCTTGGTAAAACACAAGTTCCTCAAAATTAAAGTGCATGTACTTAGTTACTGGACTGGACTGGAAAAAAGTCACATTTAACAAAGGCTAACTATGTTACATTCAGTATAAACAGCAGGCTATACACCAGGAATCCTGGAATACATAGATTTCTAACTGAGTGGAACCTTATTTACTGTTTTTATGTAGCAACACATCTAGTTATTGAGAAAATGTACCATTAATTTGTGGGTGGCAAGAAAAATATGACCGAGGGGAGAGCCAGTTAATTTTATTGCCTGTGTGTGTTCAGACAAGGCCTCACCTTTTGCCTCATTAAGAAAGCGGGTTTAGCAGCTGCAGAGCCCAGTTGCAGAGGGATCAGCACTCTAACCGCTAATTGGGCAGTTTCAAGGAGAGCTTGAACTGGAAAATGTTGCTTAATGATCAGTTGCAGCATTGCTCTTTGAAACACATTTGATGTTTGGAGACATAAAGGGTTTAGATTTGCCTGATCTGGTTCTTTTTGTCATTTTTGTTGCCTTAGTTAAAATCTTCAGCTCTGCAGACTTGCTCATTATCACATCATCTCAACGTGTTTGTGTTCTACAAATCCAACAGCAGGAAAATCAAGAAACAACCAGTTTTTGGTTGTGCAAACTCTTAAGTTTACAGTTTATCTTGTGATGAGTTGTGTCTTCTTGCAAATGCAGTGGAGGTGTAGCTCCACTAGGGGGAACAGTGTTGCACAAAATCATGTGTCAACGCACGAATTTCAAAGACAAAGAATCAGGGAAAGCTGAAAAGTACATCCACTGACTGAGACAGATCATACAAAGAAGCATTTTAATTTTCAAGTGTCAAATTCACAGGCAGGGATTGACCTGCATATTGTAATTTTAAGACATGCTTTAGATTTCTTTTACTATTACATTAACAATTGCTAACGCTTTTGTCCCACTTTTGTGGTAGATAAATGACATTATCACACATTAGTATAAATTATGTAAGAATAATGGAACCATATTATATATACTGGAGGATCTGTCATGGATTTTTATTTGATTTTCAAATTTTAGTTTTAAACAACCAACACGTCCTCCAATATAAGAATAACATTAATGAAAGCTATATGCACTTTCAGTCCATAATTTTTATTGACAAAAAATATAATAAGCTATTATGCTTTAATACTGTTATGTATTTCATTCAATGTTACTTAAAGATGTGTGTGGAATAAAGCATTTACGTAATCAGTACAATTGCGGCACTGATCATAATCAGTTTGTTGTTGCATCTTAAACAAGTTGATTTCATGCCGTAGGCTACAAACACTATTTATTCAAGTATTTAGATTGATGTGCTTCTCCCATAGACTATCACACAGAACACAACATGCAAAGTGTATTTCCAAAAGTACTATTAATAACAATATTAGAGATATAAACAATTGTTTACAGTTTACAGCATTACACTGCAATTGTTGCTTTAACATCAGCAGTCATTTTCTGCAACATGCAAAATTGTCATAGTGTTGAAAAGATATCGTATTACATGATAGTCCAGTTCAAAGTCTGAATTAGATCTGATTGTGGGGAAATTAAAGGAGATCTCTCATTAGGCTTATAGGTTTATTGACAAAACATGTTTTTATTGCATTCACACAGTTCCTTATTATTGGCTCATCGTCATCTATGATCATATTGATCACATTTTGTTTTGCTTGATTTGTTGTAGTAAAAAAGCATATTAAATGTTTAATTCCATGTTTATGCTCACATATTTATTTATTTCAAATTTACAGTTTGTAATTTATAAATGACTTTCTTATTGTTATCTAAAAATCATGTTCTGTGAGGGTGGGGTTTTTTTCCCCCATGTCAATCAGTTGTGTTACATTTGTCTCTTAGAATTATCTTAGAAATGAAAAGTGTCCAGACAGCAGGTTAGAAAACCACAGGGTTAACATCAGGGTGCTATAAAATTGGCAGCCTCTCAGAGCTATTAGTCTTTCTCTTATCTGCCAACTGTAACCACATTAATCATGTGGCTGCATTCAAGCTTTTAAATATTATCCAAACCTTCATGTTCACAATTTGTTTGAATGGCGCGCCTATGCTCAGATAAGAAATATTAGAGCAGCATTAAATGGAGCCTGTTCAATTTGCTACAGTAGAAGCTATTTATCTTGATTAGTGTGAAGAGACTGTGGGCTCCTTCATAATGTTTTATCTTTGCAAGGCCTTTTTGCATTTGTATGTGTGTGTGTGTGTGTGTGTGTGTGTGTGTGTGTGTGTGTGTGTGTGTGTGTGCGAGTCAATGCGTGTGCATAAACACTGTTAGAATTTCAGCTCACTACATCTGAACTTTGTTTTGTTTGTACCATGTGTGAAATTGGTTTCCTTTCAAAGATTCTTCCCCTGCTCTTTAGTTCATTTGGACATTTTGTTTGTTTTGATTTGAATCCCTAAAATCCCTTCTCACTCTGCTAAGAGTAAAACAACTTATTAACTTAAAAACAATAATTTCCCATGAGCATCCCTCACGGATGCTTTTTGCCAAGATATTTTCTCTCATCCACAATATTTCTTTGAGCCTTAATTAACAGAGAGAGGATTTAGTGTCCTCCAATCGTATCACTCAGAGGACAAGTTTGAACCCTTACAGCTCTCCAGATCCAAATGAAAAGGAGTAAGTTTAAACTGGGAACCAAAACATATAAGCTTAATTAAAACACCCGTACTGCCAAAACTCTTTATGGTGTAACATTTTTGAAAACTGAATACTGCATGCATGTGTGTGTAGGCATCAGAGGTGCGTGTGTGCGTTCTGACCATATATGGTAAGGGTATTATTCTGATGTTATGTGTGTGTATATGTGTGCAGATTACTGCATTATGTTTATGTAATAGGATTTGATCGATACTCCTAGTTATGTATCAAAGCTGGTTTTAACAGATGTTTTGTGCTAATACTGGATATTCATGCTAAAAGTGGCCGTGTTTCATTCAGAAATTGATTTTTGTCAGTGTCCGAACGCCTCTGAAACAGTATTCAGACCATAATATAGTAATAAAACTCATGAAATTTCATGTAACTTCATGTAAGCCGTATACATTCCTTTACGGTTCTCTTCTCTTTAAGGCAGGGTCATGACCTCAACTGTTTAATGGTGTGGGAAAATATGGGGTACATTTTACAAATAATTTGTTTGAATAACTATATTACTGTTTTACTATACTTTTATTTTTATACTTTAATATATATGTATTTACATACATACAGTATATAGTAAATATATACATAGTTTTGGCTACCATTCCAATTGGTTGTGAAAACATTTTATTCTGCAGCTCAGTTGCTGAGATATTTGGTCATTTTCCACACATTACAGCTTTACGTCTCTCAGTCAAAATGTACATTTCAACACTCCACTGAATTGTAATTCTGCCTGTGCACACCATTTCAGTACATATGCTAGGCTAAAGTTGAACAGGGAGGTAGATTTGGGAAATCTAATGGCTGTCTAAAAACACAGATAATAACTCATTTAAGAGAGTGATTTTGTTTGTGTGATGCCTCATTTTTGCCTGGTGTCTATATGTTTATCCACCAATTAAGCTGGTGGATAAACTATTACCATACCTTTTGGGACTAACAGCTAAAATTGAAAATATAAGACCTATAGCTTGTGTGAAAACTGAATTTTCCTTCATACAGTAAATGAAATATGGAAAGAAAATCAAGATTTATTGCAGGTTTCACAGACAAACTAATGTGGCTGTGATGTAACTGTCAACATGAACCTCCATCACATTGGCAGTGCATGACACAGATTGACCAATGACATATTAAAAGGCATTTTAACCCTAATCTGTATGCATTGCTCTGCTGTCCAGTTGACCCACATAGAATCTGGCCGTGCCTATGAACACTTAACAACAAAACAAAATATTGAAGACCAGCTCTTGTACATGTGCTTTAGTTCTAACTCGAAGCAGGTTCACACCAGGCTTAGAAAAACTGTCTTGACTAAATTATGACCCTGAGTGAATTATGTCTCTGCTGTCTGGTAAAGATGTGCTTAAAAAGCACTCAGTGGAAAACACGTCATAAAATTTTATGACATCAAGGCAAGAGTGCAAGGAAAGCACAATAAATCCTCCATCTCCTTCTCAGGATCCATTCGCTCACCATATGATTCTTCCGTCAGGTGGAGGAGGTCTCAATAAAGTCGTCTGACCTCACAGCAGGTGTGTGGGTACACCATAAACAAATGTGTGTTCATCTACAGTAAACTCTGAACTAAACAATTAAGTTTTAAGGAGCTCCATAAACATTTATGAAGGGTGTGATTGAGGAAATTTTACGGGTTGAAACCCATAGAAAAAAGTCCCGTTTTTTTTTTTTAAGAATTCACAGCAGTAGTGAAGCAGCAAAGGGATTTAAGAGAGTGTGTGCATGTGAGTGAGAAAGCGTGTTTCAACTTTATTTCAGGTAAACCCAGGGAGATTACTTTATTGTCTTTCTCATTTACAAGAAAGGCCTAACAAAATTGCAGTCAAAATCACATAAGCGCTGAGCTGAAAACTGCCGAGTCCTCAGCAAGCAGCAACAAGCCGGCACGTGACAAATCTGAATAGATCTTGGATAAACAAAATATACACAAACCTTTATTTAGTTTGCTTAAAATAAATCATCCTTATTGTGTTGTGCACTGAATTCTCAAACTATCTAGGATACTCATGAAGTTGAGTTTAGCACGCTTCTCCATAATCCAGGTGTAAACGGGCATCTAATGGAGCTGGTTAATAGATTAACAACCTCACTAGGTTGGACATGGACTTCAAAGCATTCCTTGAAGTTAGTGCTCATTTTTTTTGTGTTCACTGCCTGTATATACTGCGGATTTTGTACATGTTGACACTACTCCAGGGGGGTTTCCGATGATCTTTTACTGGTGCATGTGGTTACATGGAGAGGTAAGAGAGGATTAACATGCAAAGGGCTGAGCCTGTTATTGTGTATAATTAGGATAATCTGAGGGGTTACAGTTAAATTTAAGCCTTTTTCATTGTTCTTGCTGTCATATGGAGGTGGCGTCTGAGTCAACAGACAACTTAGCCAATTCAATTTCCAGTTAACCTCAAGCTGCTTAGATTAAACAAAGCAATTTAAAGATTTTTTTTAAACAGACACTTTAAATGTTTACTCTGCGGTCTGTATGTTTCAGATCATTTATTGGATACAATACAAAGCAGAGTAAAGCATTCTGTCTTTTTTTAATTGCACTAAGTGGCACTTAAATGGATCTAAAGCTAACTGAAATCTCAACATTTCAAAAAGACATCTTCTGATAAAACATGGGTGCACTTTTATTGTAGAGTGGCCTAGCTGCATACCCATCTTAACAAAGCTATTAGCTTTCTGGTGACATAATGCACCCTCTGCCAGCCATATTGTGAGTCTTCAGCTCTTGGGCAACAGTGTGTGTGAACACTGAATTATTGCAGTACATATATACAACTTGGCTAACAGAATTCACTAGAGGCTCATTTCTGTGCTGCTTCTGATTAATAAAGTTTTCAGAAGCTTATCATGGTTCCTATCATGGTTTTTTTTGTGTTACATGCTCCCATCTTCTTGTGTTCTTCTCCCTCCTTCTTCTCTCTCTCTTTCTCAGGTGCTCCTGATCAGGGAATTAAGCGGCCGGCCGCTATTTAAGGGAGGTTGGGGGAGGAGCTATCTCTCTCTCTCTGACAGATGAAGCAGCCTTCTGACCATTTGGTGTTTTGTTTCTTTGGTTTCTTGTAGTGATGGCGAGATGAAGCTTCTTGAAGCCCTGAAGCCTTCCAGCCAAATGGTTCACAAATAGGTTCATTTCTCGAGGCTTCATGTGCACACAAACCCCCCTGCTGGTCAAAGACTGTTAAACAGCCAGATATATTATAGGTAATTTTATCAATTTGTAATAAACTCTAGACTGTCCTGCAACAGTGCATCCAAGGGAATGACTGCTAAGTAAAAGAAATCAATTCATCTTAATAAATGCATTTCATGTATCTTTCATGTATTCATTCATATAACAAAAATTTCTATTTTTGTTTAGTTTATTATGGGTATGTTACATGACAATACAATGGAATCTAATATTACTTGTCAAATGTTTATCAATAAATAATGTTGACAACATTTGAATAACTCATAATGACGGGGGAACAATTGTTTTCAAACGGTTGCAGTGTTTTAACAAGGTAAGGGCCAGTATAACTAAATGCACCTCTATGTCACACACACACCAACAAATCTCCAACACTAACCCACGAAGTGTGAGCAGATCCATTGCGGTATGTTCATAAATCGCGCCTATACTCGAACCACTCCCTGAATCCGCGAGGCTTCGAACGTCATCAGTGACGTCACTCGCCCTAAACGACACAAGTGTCGATACGCGCTTCACTAAAAACTTCCGGGATTTCTCGACACACGCTCCGAATCATCGGCACGGTACGACCCATCACTATTATTTGGCAATACTTTTACAGATGTCACTAGTATGTACAAATGACACATCAAAATCCTTATAAAAAATTGTCAAAACTAATCCCCTCATCCAAAATAAAAGATATACACAACTTTGAGGTTGGGGGAGGAGATCTTGGTCTTTCTCTGACAGATGAAGTAGCCTTCTTACCATTTGGTGTTTTGTTTTTTCTTTTCCTTGTATTATCTCTTTCTTTGAGGATTGGGGTCTGGTAGTCCAGTTTTCGCAGCTTTGTGTGTTAGTTTAGCTCATGCACTAGTTTGATAGGTTAGGGAGGGCAAGTTCTGGGTCCGACGGCCCATTATGTGGCTGGCCCAGACTTCCCCCCCATCCTTTTGTTATGTTTGGCAAGGCCTCCAGACTTCCATAGTTTTGGTTAATGTGCAGAATAATTTGGTTTATTAATAAAATCTTTTTTGTTCAAACAAACTAATCCTTGTGAATGGCGTCTTCTCTATATGTTGCTGGCCACATGGTTGAGCCAAATGTTTGACTTCTGGTGGTGGCCCAGTAGGAAACATGTGCTTCCAAACAGCACATTTTTCTCAAATATTCTGATGCGTGAAACATGCAGAGGCTTAAATTAACATTCTCACTTTTTGTACTTGATGAACTTAGGGTTATGTTTATGTTGCCTACAGTTACAGTTGTATAGGAACCATAATCATCTACCACCATTTAATGACCTTATAATCACCATTGAAACAAATGGAACTTTCTGCACAGGACAGAAGGATATTTTTGTCTTAGTACAGAGGTGGTCTCGTGATCATCTCTCAAATACAGGTGGTGGTCCTTTGTGTTTGCCCTGCACAAACTATTGATTTCTGTTGACTTAAGTTAGTAATTGTTTTTCAGATTTGAAGTATCTAAAAAATAGTGATTTTTTTTCCACTAGAAAAATGCTTTAGTGACTGTAAAGAGTGTAACACTGTGCAACATACATATAATAAACCTATTAATACATACCGTATTCACAGCAGGGGATCTTAGAGCTGAACCTCCATGTTTAGGAGGTTCAGCCTTTTGGTACCAAAGAATTGGTACCAAAAGAAAGACAAGACTTTAGAATTATCTTACCTTTAACATTAAAATGTATTAGACGTGCATCAACATAAAATCCACAGAAATACAGTCCAGAGTCAGATAAATCCACTTGGTTGATTTTGAGAAAGAGAGTAGAGATGTTGGATCTCATTTCAAATTTTCCATTTGGAATTCCCTTGCAGTATAAAGCATTGTCATGAGAGTTGAACATAACAGAGATACAGCTTATCTTGGTTCTGTTGACCTGTCTGAACCAGAATGTTGCAGAGTCATATTTGGACATGTTGGAGCACTGCAGTGTGACTTCTTCACCAGGCTGAACCTCCACAGTCTGAGACTCAGAAACTGAAGCAGATATCCAGCCTGAAACAGACAGCAGAGACAATAAGAGATTTACTCCTCAACTGATAAAGCAACAACAATACATCTACATGAGTTCATTACTAGCTAATTTGCAAGTTATAAATAAAGTTGGGTTACTGGATAAAAGAGAGGTTAGAACTATGTTGCTCAGAATAATCCAATGCCAGTACTTACTGAGACTGCAGAGAAGTAAAGCTGTTCTTAAGGTGAAGATCTTCATTGTGCGTATAACAGTGTCACAGCAAGGGCATTTATATCACTGTAAAGGGGCTCATTGGAAAGGGGCGGGTATTAAATAGTTCATGTAAGGAAGCTCAAACCTTTCACCACCGACTATCTGTACCAGATGTCATGTGTGACTAAATATGCCTCAGAGAATTTCAGACGGCATAAGTAACAATTCCTCTGCCACTCTTACAGATTTGTACAGCCATCATGGAAGGTATCCTCACCTTATCTGTAACAGTCGGATACGGCAGCTCAGACAGTCAGACATGCATAAATCACATGCCAGTGTGTTGTTAGTCATCCATATGTTGCAATATGTTGAATGAAATGTTGTTCCTCTCTGGGGCCAACAGAAAGTAAAACAAGGACAACACAATAATACAGGCAAAACACTTAGCAAATATGCAAGTCCCTGTGTAATGTAAAAAAACACTCAAAAAAGATATATACAATTGCACATCATAAATACTTTATTAAATAGTAACATAAAAAATAATTTAACAGATTAAAACTAAGAGACTCATGATTACAAACAGCAGAAGCACTGCCTGTTTCAGTACAGTGGTGCCATTGATTTGTGGTGGTGGTGGTGGGGGGTACTGTATAACCAACAGGGCAGGTAAAATCANCAAGTTATAAATAAAGTTGGGTTACTGGATAAAAGAGAGGTTAGAACTGTGTATGTTGCTCAGAATAATCCAATGCCAGTACTTACTGAGGCTGCAGAGAAGTAAAGCTGTTATTAAGGTGAAGATCTTCATTGTGCGTATAACAGTGTCACAGCAAGGGCATTTATATCACTGTAAAGGGGCTCATTGGAAAGGGGCGGGTATTAAATAGTTCATGTAAGGAAGCTCAAACCTTTCACCACCGACTATCTGTACCAGATGTCATGTGTGACTAAATATGCCTCAGAGAATTTCAGACGGCATAAGTAACAATTCCTCTGCCACTCTTACAGATTTGTACAGCCATCATGGAAGGTATCCTCACCTTATCTGTAACAGTCGGATACGGCAGCTCAGACAGTCAGACATGCATAAATCACATGCCAGTGTGTTGTTAGTCATCCATATGTTGCAATATGTTGAATGAAATGTTGTTCCTCTCTGGGGCCAACAGAAAGTAAAACAAGGACAACACAATAATACAGGCAAAACACTTAGCAAATATGCGAGTCCCTGTGTAATGTAAAAAATAACAGACAATAAAATGTATGGCTGCACATCATAAATACTTTATTAAATAGTAAAATAAAAAATTATTCAACAGGTAAAAACTAAGAGGCTCATGATTACAAACAGCAGAAGCACTGCCTGTTTCAGTACAGTGGTGCCATTGATTTGTGGTGGTGGTGGTGGGGGGTACTGTATAACCAACAGGGCAGGTAAAATCACATCTGACTTCTGCCCACCATATACTTCAACTTGCCCCTCTAGGAGGCACTACAGATCTCTGTCAACCAAAATATCCTACTATGAAAACAGTTTCTAAAATCCAGCAATACCTCTGCATTATGCAGTGTGTTACTTGCGTATTTGAAATGTCTTTCTGTCTGTTTAATCTGTAGATTGGGTATGTGTTATACACTTTGTATTACAGAAGTTTCTGAAGTTGTGACATCATTTCATTTACCCTGGCCATGCAGTCAATCAAAGTCCCTCTCACTCACTAAGTTAAATGTTGTTTCTTTTTCAAATTCACTAAGCTCTCAAGTCTGCGTTCTGTCCAGAGTTTATGGTATTACTGTTTCCCTAACAAGTTCATAAGAGAGCTTTTTGATACCACATGACATGAAAATAAAGTTACAAATCTTTGCTACTACTTTTTTGTAACAAATAGTGTAATTGTCTGACCTGACGGTTTGAGCAAAGTAGAATATCCTGCATTTTACATGTTCTGTGTTACTGTTATGTTAATTCATTTTCCCCTGTGGCCAAGACGGATGTTTAAAGTGTCACACAGTTTGACCGTCTTAGCAACCAACCACACGTGACCCCGTTTTTAAGCGGCTGTCTGCTCTTTCGCTCCGCTCAGTCCTTGAGACCTCTGAGAAGATGCACCTGTATATGATCCTCTGTGGAGCATGTAAGTCTCTTCATATAAGATATATTCAGTGTATGATTTTATTTAAGGCTAAACATTGAATGTCAGTTATGTTTCTATGACATTGTATCTTTTTGACCTAGTTCATCTGTCAGCAGTGATTCAGTCGGCAGCAGTCCAACAGGACACTGGGGTTATATCTGCCAGTGTTGGGGACAATGTGACTTTACATTGCTTTTATGACAGCCAAGTGGCCATGCACTTCTCCTGGTACCGACAAACCTTAGGAAGTGGACCTGAGCTCGTGTCTAGTATTTACAAATATGATAAAATATCCAAACTCTTCGAATGGATGGAGAAGAACCCTCGTTTGTCTGTGCAAAGGAAGGAAGGGATGAATCATCTACACATCTCTGACATCCACTTCTCAGATTCAGCTACATACTTCTGTGGAAGCTCACACTCCAACGTAATGGAATTTGGAGAGGGGGTCTTTCTAAGTGTCAAAGGTATTGAGCTTTTATATTTCATTGGCTTTGACTATAGACTGTAGAGATTTGCATTCCAAGTAATCTGATTTAAGTTTTTTGTTTTTTTAATAACATTTAGTATTAGCATAATCGCCAGGGTTTATTTGCGTGTTAGATCAAAATGATAATGTTTAAACAAGTAAATATGCACCAGAGATTTTATAACACTGAGTTTTAGGCATATGAACTCTCCAATCAACATCCGTTAATTTGAAATGTACTTTTAATAAGGCTTATTGTTTTCAGTTTTCATACATTTTCACGGAACATGGCAAATATTCACATTAAATACATATAAATTCTTAGATTTAATAAAAAGAAAAAGAAAAGGCCCTAAATATACTTTATTTCTCAAAAAATCTAAAAAAATAAATAAATACAACCAATTCTATGACCATTTCCCCTGTGTATTGTAGGAGCCAACCTCAAGGAAATAGTCCAGGGGCCAGCATCTGAGACCATCCAGCCAGGAGGCTCGGTGACTTTCAACTGCACAGTACACACTGGGACCTGTGATGGAGAACGCAGTGTTTACTGGTTCAGACATGGATCTCGCCAAGGAATCCTTCACACACCCAGGGATGGGTGGGAACACATCTCTGCGCCAGGGTCTCCTTCACAGAACTGTGTCTACCATTTGCAGAAGATGAACCTGAGCTCCTCTGACGCTGGCACCTACTACTGTGCTGTGGCCTCCTGTGGGCAGATACTGTTCGGTAATGGAAGCAAGCTGCTCATCAAAGAGGATGTTGAAGATCAAATGGCACAGATGAGAATCTTAGTCTGGCTCTCCATCATTAGAACTGGGATTATCTTGTCCTTTATAACTATTTGTTTCTTGTTTTACATCCCTAAGAGGTGGTGAAGTCTTTAATGAATTTGGCTCTTAGTTCAAAATGTTCACTTAGTCAAGAATCTTTTACAGTTAAATTATATGTAATCACAACGTACACAAAATGAATACCAATGTTAGATATACATAATGTTGCTGTTTGGCTGACAAAGCTATTGTTTGTCTCTTCAAACAGTGTCATTATTTAGTAGGGAGGATGAATAATTAGGTGGAGATATAGTTAAAGCATACAATGAATTTGTGAACAACAATAACAACAGAAATCCAACAGGTAAAGCAGTGAGAATACCTTTGGAACTTGCTCACCTAGAATCTATTGTCTCATCAACCCATGAACTTTGTTCCGGTTTTGCTAACCACAGAGCTACATAACATCTGTGATTTTTGCTCACAGGCTGTGTGTGGTTAAACACAAAGAAACACACTGTGTTGTGGAACATCAATGAACTTCTGCTTCTAAAATAGTTTGACAAAAATAGATTTTTTTGATCCACTTAAAGTCAACAAAATTGCGACAAAGAGAGGACAGCCACCTATAAACCAACACAAAGAAAACACATGGTCTTAATTATAGGCACATGACCAAACTCTACCAATGTATAACACAATGGCTCCTTTTACTGCCGACCACAAGATGCTGTAAAAAGATTGTTATGCTGAGGCTGAAAGGTGTCTGAAAGGCGTGCTTTCTGTGATGAAGCTGAAATGTCAATGCAACATATGCGTAACGAAAGAAAAGCAACCTAAGCCCACTTGAAAAACTTGTTAAACACATCTATTCGCATCAGCCTTCAACCTCATTTAGTCTGCCCTACTGAAGTACGTTTATCCAACTTATATTCAGTCTCCTTCCTTGGTAACATGTCAGGCATATGTTACTAAAGATAATACCATTAAGTGTTATCTTTAGTTTAATTTAATTCAAACATCCAATTCAGTGCCAGTGGCATTTATAGAAGCTTAATTATTAATTCAGTTGTTACACATTATAAAAATATTTTGATCAATAATAATGAATAATAAATAATCAATACATAATGTAGAATAGAATCATGCTTAAACAAAGCAATATTAAAGGAAATTAAAGGAAATGTTGCTTTCATTTATTTAGTTTTGACAAACAATATTAACTCATGGTCCACTTACTTGCTATTTCCGGGGCTTACAGTCACATCTCATGGTCTTCCTTAGTGGATGCAGTTGATATTTATTCAGTAACCATTGGACACATGGACGTGTAGGGTGTGTATCAAACTTCTGGTGTTTTCATGTTGTTGTTTTTTGCGCAAGTGACACACTTGAAAAAAGGGTGGTTTCAGGAGGGATCCGTCACCCTGCATTATCACTGGGTGTATTAGGTGTTGGTGCGGGCCTGGCGTCAATCATGGCACATAGGATCATCTCCTCTCATTTCATTTAAACACTGTCCAGACCAGCTTCTCCTTAAAGGAAAGTAGCATTCTTCTCCGGACATGCAGATTCACAAGTGAGAATATACAGTAACCCAAACTATGTCAGCATGATGCCAGTTTTAACCCAATTTTTCTTTCTAGCAAAACTACAAACCAGCATGTTTACTTTCTATACTTATATGCAATTTTATTTGAAATTACAATGATTCACATAATCACCACATTTGCAGTTGTAAGTAGCACTGCAGTAAAATACAATAAAAGAACAAAAAAATGAAGGTTGCGGGTTGTCTTTAGTTTTATTGATGAATAACTAAAAACTCAATATTCTACATACTAAATATTAATTTAGTTCTATTTGGCTGTGTTTACAAGCAACACAATTGCCACTACTGCTAAATCTGTGACGGACATAATGGTTTGTTTAAGCCTTTGCATGATTGTAGTTTTCTGTTATAATCCTGCAAAGAATTGTTTTTCTTTAATTGTCTCAGCAGTGTTAAATTCAACCAAGTTATTATTGTGTTTTAAACAGACATGATTCTGCTTTATGCCATCATGTTGTTCCCTGTGTTGCATCTTTCTGAGACCATTATTATTAACAAGCTACCGTCATTCGCACCAACAGTCTATGTATGGTCACGCAAGACTACACTTGTCTCTGTCTTGTTAATTTTTAATTATCTAAAAATGTTATGTACAATAAAGTACAATACTGAGAAGGTAATCAACTAGTTACATTAATAATTTGTCTGTATCACTAGGAGCTGTTCACGTGAACACATTGAAGTCTAAATAAATAGTAAACACAAATTACACATAAGAATAATACCATTATTGTAAAATGCAATTGTACACTTTTGTTATTTAGCTGTCATACATTGCACTCTGCTTTGATGGTTTGTCTTCACATTAAACAGGTTAAACAATAAAGGTGAACGCAGCAATTTAAGAGTTTAATTCAATTTAATTTTCATTCAATTTAAAGAATACCAAGGTGAGCCATTTGCTTTACACAGGCGTTTGAATGATGTCTTTTGTAAATGATTTGATAAAGTTGCAGTATGTAAAATGATCGTACACAAAGGGAGTAATGCTTTATAGAGATTTTAAAACTCAAAAAAAGAAAATAATCTCTTTCCAACCTCAAGTAATTTCTGAAAACACAATATCTTTTTAAATGTTTGTATTTCATTCCATGTCGCTATGTGAATGTAAATGTATGTACATTTATAATGCATATGTCTCCTCTATAATGAATGTAAAAAAAAAGAAAGGGGGAAAAAGGGTGAAACATCATATTTTTTCAGTTGGAAAATTGGAAGCAAATGCTAATAATAGCAAAGTGAATGCTGCCACTGGTAGGAAAGGCTTGAAAATGACGTCCCGTGCAGGTGCTTACTGTATATATCCGGGTGTCCTTACTTATAAGTCTGTCAGTCCTGTTGACAGACCCTGACATCAGAATAAACTAGCGTGTCTCGACTGTATTTCACTGGAGCTGGTCTGCAGGAGGAGCTTCTGGGAGCTGAACACACTGCTGCATAGATAACTGCATCTCTGCTCTGAAAGACAAAATGCAAATATTTTGTACTTGTTCCGAACGTTTGGACTCAGAGAGATCCTGCACATAGACCTTATTAAGTCAACATATGGTATTGGGTGCTTGTGGCTGAGAAAAACTGAATATTAAACTACTTGAGAACATTTAAAGGTATAAAACTTGTAAAATCAAAAACAAACTAAACAGGGCAAGAAAAGCTAAAAGAAACTAATGAATTACCTGACTGCCTTCAAGAGATCCATCACTGGATCTAGATGCTGCTGAAAACAAAGATAACTACTCTCAATGCTAGTAACAGCAATTTAATTTTACATTTAAATTTAACAATCTAATTTTAAGTCAGATATTCAATATAATACATAGTTTTACATACCTGTGGGTTTTTTCTTGCGGTTCTTGCAAAGTGTCCATACAAGTAGAAGTGTCACCATCCCAAGAACAGTGTTTGACAGCATCAGCACAATAACAGTTGAACTCAGATCAACTAATGCAATGTCTCCTTTAAACATATGACAATGAAGAAACAGTATTTAATTTAGATTTTGACAACAAACGTTTTCATACTCTCATTGGATACAGCAGATTTTCTTGGACTGAAATCCTCCACTTATACGCTTTCTGTCTTACTGTGAATATTAATCCTGGTCCCATTTCCAAACAGTATCTGTCCACATGAAGTCACAACACAGCAGTAGGTTCCAGCATCATCAGAGCTGAGGTTCGTCATGAGAAGGTTGTACACACAGGTAGTTTCTCCACTCTCAGCTTTCTGGCAGGTGTCGTTCTTATTTCCAGAGGAGTAGATCATTTCTGGAGCAGAGTGACCCGAGTTTTTCAGCCACATGACACCGTTGTGTCCTGCTGCACAGTGGCCAGTGTGAACAGAACAGCTGAGAGTCACAGAGTCTCCTGGCTGGACCGATTTAGACTCTGGCTGCTGGACGACAGAGTCACTGATCATCTTTGCACCTTGGGAAACAAATCAGAGAACTATGATCATTAGCATTATGTTCACATTCAGCTGAAATGACCTCGAGATGCAATTTGGGTGCTTAAATGATAAAATACTGAAAATGAATACCTTTCACCATCAAAAAGGTTCCTGATCCAAATTGAACGTCGTATAAGTTTATCACTCCACAGTAGTACGTGCCAGTGTCTTCCCACATTGCTGTAGATATGGTCAGATGACTGCTGATGCTGTCAGATTTTACTAAATAATGATGAGATTGCTCTTTAAATGTTGTCAGATTGTATAAAGTATCTGTTGAAGCCACCAGTTGTAGTCTCTTCCCAGCATTTAGTTTATACCATATCCTAGTTCTTACAACACTATGAAAGCGACACGTAATAGTAGCTGGGTGTCCTAGCTCCACTGCTTGGAAAGGAGCATCCTGAGAGATGTCACTTAACAGTGCTTTGCCTGAAAGTAACAGAAAAACAAGGAGCCTAAATAATACAGTCACCTTGATGTATCTAAATCGATATAAAAAGGTCTTACAAGTGGAATTTTTGTCACTTACACACAGGCCAGAGCAGGCAAATAATCAGAAGCCGCATCTTCATCTTCTCCGCTTGTATCCCCATTGTCTACACAGCAGTTCTGATTTGCTAAAGTGACAGAGACAGCAGACTTAACAGATTCACCATGCAGGACCAACTGGTGCAAAATGTGAAAATCTGTCAGGTATCTGGTTGGTTCATCTTATTCATCTAGCCTCAGCTGATTGGCTGCTTAGTAAATCAAACCATTTTGGTCACAATGGAGCGAGAAAAAAAACACAACAACTTTCATCACAGACTTCGCAGTTAACATAGCTCCACCAGAAGTTACATTTGTCATGAATATAGCCTTTTTGTTTCCATCCTGCTGTTGTTTCCATCAGCTGAGGATCAGAATGTGTTTCTTACTGCCTCATATAATTACATTTGCTTTCATGTAGTTTCAGTAAACTGAATGCTCTACCAAACAAAAACTAAGGGTGGTAATCAAGAAAATATAAGTGACAAAATTAGGAAATACAAGAATATAAAATATCAGATTTTTTTATTAGACAAAAAATATGATTCTCAGTTTTCTAAAACTGAAGTCAACTTAAGCAAATCCAAATAAAGAAACATAGAAATAGATTCCATAAAATTAAGGCAGGTGGCTTCACTAACCATAGAAAAATGACACTAATCTCTATGATGTGGTGTTGGTGTCTTTATTTAATTCTTACTTAGTGTTGCTGCTGTGTTAGTGTAATCCTGGCAGTTCACATCAAGATGACTAAATGGTTCTCAGCAGCATTGGTAATTAAATTATAGATAGTTAAATAATGGAAAAGCGGCAGTTTGAAAAGTCTGTCTCAGTTACACACACTCCAATTCCTTTGATTTGAGTTTCAGTTCATATAGAAAGGTATGCTGGCTGTTGTCGAAAGCGAGTTCAGCTGTTTTTCTGCCCCTATAATGTGGAACAGGAAGGGGTCGGGGGTTGTAAGTACCGTAAGTAACCACATCCTTTTCATACTGACATTTTAGTAAAAATGCACTTGTCCATCACCTTTTGTACAGTCTGCTTGAAAGGTCTGTTTGTGTTAGAGGCCTGCACAGATCGGAATACACCCGGCCAATTCAAAATACAGTCGACCTGAACATACACAGCATGATGAGCTAGCAATTAACAAGCAGCCGGAGCTGAAAAGAGATGCAATATGCTAATAATGTCCTAAGAATTAATGCATAGTCATAGAAACTAAGTCTAAAAAGAGTTACTTTCATGCAATTTATAGCAATACTTAATAATTAATAATTTCTCCAATTTTATCATCCTGCACCAACAATAAAACATTCACAGCCAACTGGGCGACAGATAGAAGATAATAAGAAGATAATTTTCTAACCATTTAGTGTGAATCAAATCCCTAAATTAATTGTCATTTAATAGAATCCATTTTTTACATAGGTTTCTGATTTTCTCCCGCTGTGATTATGATCTACCAAGTTATACGTCTAATACCTGGATCCACTCAGGTATTAGACATATTGACACACAGACCTGAGACCCGTGGAAGACCCGGATCCAAATAGAAGTATAGTATAATTTGTCCTGGGTCGGCGTAAGGTTTGTCAAAAGTGAATGGCCCCGTGAAGACCTCTAGCTGGGAGCCCCTGCAGCTTAATCATGGTATTCCTTATTATTTTGTCCTGAAACGAAGATACTTTAAAGGGTTATTGGTCTGGCCTGCAGTCCAAAGACAGTGCATGTAGACCAAATGTAGCAGATACTCTCTCTTATTGTCGTTCTGCATGACAATATCATCAAGATAGGGGAGGCAGACTCTTAACTACCAGATGCATAAACCTCTGGAAGGAACACAGATCTCAACATATATTAAGCCAAACACTGACCAGTTAACTTCAAAATGTAGTGGTCCTAGACTCTCTTAAGAGTTGAGGAGTCCAACATAGAGAGATAAACTTAACCCCTAGTGGGTGATGGACATGGATTGATTCTAGCCAGGGACCCCTCTCTGCAGTAGTGGCTGAGATCTCTTGACTGAAAGCAACATATCAGTAGCAGAGCAGCAGAGGCTTCGGTCCTCCTTCAGTTTCTGCACAAGATGCATTCAGGCACAGTATTGAATGTCGGTCACCTGTGTTTTGGCAGCGCTTAGCCAAACACACAATGAAAAACGGAAAAAAAAGTCGACTTGAAGCTTATAATTGTGCTTTCGGTTGCAGTTATGTGCATAAAGCATTAGCAAAGTGTGGCCCGCAGCCTGTGTAGCGGACTGACATACATGGCTAAAACGCCTCCTGAGAAGACGTTAGTCCCTAGTACAGTGTATATCAAGCTCCTACACTTCCCTCAATGCACCTGGGTACTGTTTCGTTAGACCCTCCGAGCCCACTTTTTCAAACACCATATCTAAAGTGGTCTTCAAGTCAGGAAAACCTAGACGACATCATAAAGAGTTCCCCTTTAAATTCAAATTCCAACGCAGTACTTTAGCTAATAGCTAATAGCATCTCTGCTTCTACCTTAGTAAATGATCAAAATACTTCTGTTACTGCTTATTTATGTGAAAAATCTGCATAGATGTGCATAGGATCTATAGCTCAGATTCAGAGAAGAACTGAGAACCACTGATGTAGAGACATCCTGCCTGAAACCGCAAAGACAAAGACAAGACAGGGTCTGAGATCTCCTCTCTTTACTGTTGACTGCAAAGAGGTTTCAAAAAGCTTCTTACATCTCTGGGTTTGTGGCAGCATGTACAAAAAACAACCTACAAAGAATGTTCTGTGATGTCTTTAGCCTTACGTATGTAAGTGCTGTACATGTGATGTCAATGATGCAGGGTTGGTTAGAGTTGTGGAAACTCTCAGAGTAGCTAACCCCACCAGCACCGCAGAGGTGTGAGTGTAGTTTATTCAAATTTGGCAACAACTGGTGCAATTACAGTGGAAATCAGTGTATATTTTGCAGCGAAACCCTCTGAAAGAAGACAGATGATTTTTCAGTGGAGAAGCTTAGTTTATTGCAAGGCAAGCTTTTATATTTATTTAATTTGAAGAATTCATATTATGTGTTCAGGAAAATTCAAATGACCCTAATAAAACATGTCTTGTTACACAGAAACAAACATGTTTGTCTACAGCTACAGTCTACAGTCTACAGCTTCACACTGGAGTACACACATTCACTCTTGGTGTTGTTCCTCTGTTTTCTTGATCTGTTGGCCTTGTGATCCCTTAAAGCAGCGTAATGAAGGCTCTCTGCGTCTTCACATAGCTGGTAGCAAAATATAAAATGGTTAATCACTATTATAAAAGATACAGCACAAGAGAGACACATATGGAGCCCAGCTGGTGTCATGGAGAAAAAATGAATTCATGCTCTCAAATTAATCATTTGTGTGGAGTAATTAACAGAACATAACATTAAATAATATTAAAACATGCAATTGTGAAGTTGTTGAACTTATGTTTAAGGGTTGTCAAAGATTAGACTGTCTGTGGCCTGTCACCTAACTGGTAGAAGCCCCCCCTGCTGACAGGCAAAGAAAAATAAAGATATTGCTGTGCTATTAAAAATTATATTAGAAATAAAATCTATTTTTCAATAGAAAGTGATACTTACCATGGTATTCGGAGTAGAAGTCGCTGCGCCAGTAGACTCTGGTTGTGACATAAATCACAAGTCCTTTGATTAAAATGCAAGATGCACTCAATATTTGCTGTCAGCTTCAATAGAGTAACAGTTACCTGTAGATTGGCTGTTTCTTTTGTTCATCTTGCACGCTGAGAAAGCCAGCAAAACAACCAGGATTGTGGTGAATGCCAAAGCTGCACTCAAGAAATACACCAAGACAGTAGAGTCCACCTTATCTGTAGAGCGTGACACCAGGAGACATTACAGAGCATTAAATATATATTTTTCTCTTGTGTTTATCCTGTTGATTAAAGGATAGGTTTGGATTTTTTCAAGTCTATCTTAAAACAATACTGACATGCCCATTTGTACATTGAAATCATCATCATTTTTGCTCCTCCTGGCCACAAAGAGAACATTGTTGAACTGAGTTGAACTGAAACTGAGTTAGACAAATCAAGCGAGTATCTTCCAAATACAATACTCAGATGCCATATGCCTAGTGAAAGACTTATTGGTTAATGGTGAAGAATCCTTCCTTGCCCGACTGCTGTAAATAAATAGGGGACAAATCCCCCATTTATCTTCCAATATTTGTGTTTTTAGAACAAAACCCCCTCTTTGTTCCATAGAAATTGTTTCGTTGCAGAGCTGCAGCGAAGAGATACTTGGTGGAGGAATGTAGGTATAAGCTAAGAAGGAATTGCCAATAATACATATACCTATCCTTTAAGGAGTTATAAGGACTATTTATCAAATGAGACAACCTTTGCTAGAAAGTTACTTACCTTTGACGTCCAGCTTGGTCCCGTTTCCAAACAGTATGTGTCCACATGAGGCAACAGCACAGTAGTAGGTCCCAGCATCAGAACGATTCAGGCTCTTCATTGGCAAGTTGTAGACACAGGTGTGTGTTTGTGTGTTGGGTTTCATCTCACGCTGATCATTCCTGCTTCCATGGGTGTAAATGAGTCCTGGATGAGATTCTTCAGAGTTTCTGAACCAGTAAACACTGTGTTCTCCTCCATCACAGGTCCCAGTGTGTACTGTACAGTTCAGAGTCACAGAGCCTCCTGGCTGGATGGTCTCAGATGCTGACTGACGGACCAAAGCTTGGATGTTCAAACCTGAACCCTTTACATTGACAATAATGCTATCGCAAAATTTAAAGTCAAATAAATTGCTCTCTACGCAGTAGTAAGTAGCTGAGTCTGAAATTTGCAAATCTGAAATCTTCAAGTTATTTTCACCATTTTTAGTATCCAGTGAGAAACGTAGATCATTTTTAAATTCATCATTAAAGGTGCCATTATCATTACGTTTATAGAATGTAGACATCAGCTTTGGTTTCTGTCCCACGGTTTGCTTATACCAGTAAAACATCACTGCTACAACATCATCTTCACAGAAGCATGGCAAAGACACACTTTCCCCAACATTAGCTGATTTAAAATGTAATGATGATTGTTTTGAAGTTGTCACATGAGCTGAGGAGAAACAAAGAGAGACAAAGAAAGCACGCACGTAATTTAATGCAAGTATGTTGTAATGATCTGTATTAAAGAATGCATGAAAACATGCCACAAGCAAACATAAGGTTATAGTTTAAAGTAAACAACAGGTAGTAACAAAACACTTACCCATGTTCGCCACGAACAGACATGTGAAATACAAAGCAACGTTTGGAGGTGACATCGTGCTTCAAATGCTGTGATGAATGAACTGAATCTCTATACTTTCTCCACTCTTCACAGAGAAGACGTGTGTGTTTGAATGGCCAATCAGATTGAATCTGCTATTTTGGAAACAGTCAACCCATGTTCAGCGCCTCCTACAATGGCAATGTTGGTCCTCGAGAAGAGTTTCACCCACAACAACAATAACAACAACATTGTTTAGAAAAAGAATCACTAAAATAAAAATCACATAAACTGTAATACATAACATCATACAATGAAGCCAAGCCTCTGATCTCTAGCAAGGGGGCGTACGATATGCAGCACTGGAAGGAATCATTTTCAAGATAACATTTATTTAGGAACATTTATCCCAATTTCATATGTTATTCCTTTGACTTTATGCTGTTTTGACAAAAATTTAGAAATGATGTTCGGGTTTGGTCATGACGGCTGGGCTAGCATGCTAAAACTATCGAAAACCATGCAGGGAAATCAATGGTATGGAGGCATTTTGATTTGCCTCAGCTTACATTCACTGCGTCGGGCTCAGGTCAGGTTCAGAGATAAAAAACAGAATGCCTCTCGGACTCGGGTTGGGTTTGGACAAAAATATGAGCCGCACTCTACTGTACAGTATGCAGGGTTTGACAGGTGAAAGTGTGTTCGCATAGATACATATCTATCTACAGTCAGAAAGGAACCATTTTCGTGATTTGGCTACACATATAGCCTACAAATCTGGCAAATGAAAAATAGAAACTGACTTTAAGAAACAAAAACAGAAAAAGTGCATAGAAATCTGCAAGTTGTGATCAATAATAAATTGGCATCTGTACAAAAAGGTGTTCATCCCAAATCCTTTGCAATGGCTTCCTTGGTGAATAAAAAACCACACAGAGACCATGCTGATTGGTTGACAGATGACATTTAAGACTTTTTTCAATATGTGAACTCCATCAGGCACCGTATTCCTCACCACTATCTGAGCCTGGAAACACTACAATGATTGAATTGTTCTATACTTTATACTACATAATAGGCAACTAATTTCCTGGTGATGGCTTGTATTTCCCATTTGTGTACACAGCATGTTATCAGCATTTAAGATGTGACCCTCATACACCTGCCCTATTAAAATGACTTGTCTTTGCTCTTGGCCTCTGTCTGAGCTGCTATACGCTGTGGCCTGGAGGCCACAGACCAGTCTTCCTGTGTTCAAGCTAGGACGTAAGTTTCCACCAGTGGAAACCTGTTCACAATTGTTCTCACCTTCTTCACCACAGGAGTCAAAACAGAAGTCAACTGTTGAGAGCTGGTTAGTATAAAGGTTGCACCCTCCGCTTACATTTCTGGTTAGATGAAGGTATTAATAGATCAGAGGGGATTTTTGAGCATGCTCTGTCTATGTTCGCATCCATTTTCTTTCAGCAGAACCCTTTTTTAACGCACTCTAGTTGCTTTGTGTTCATGTCCTTTGTGAGGCTTCTAGCTTCCAGTGGAAGTGGGTGTTCAGAATTAGAACTCAAATGTGTTACAACACACTTTTAATTGAGAATTGATGCCATGGGCCAAATAAAAAATCTAAAATATAGAATTATAAAAAGAAATAGAAAAACAAATGTCAGGGCACTTATCTAGCCAGAGGCCAAAAGGGCAGGTTCTTGAGTACCACCTGGGGTCTATCTGTGCACGTGCCTGCTGTAATTTGTGGTGCCCCCATACCTTCATACAGAGGGGTTGAATAGAATTTGCTTGTGTTGCTGCTTTCGATATTCCACAGACCTAGCTGTGAATATTTTTTATTGGAACTTATTTACACTGAAGAAATAGTCCCCATGGAAACTCACAGTGAGGAATTTTCCTAGGAAACAACATCTTCCCTGTAGTTTTTGAAAAGACTTTTATTAAGGTGGTGTCAGAAAGTTCCGAGTAAAATATCTCAAAAGTGTGGCACATTAAACCAGACACTACAAGGGTTACGTGAGCAAATATAGTTTTCTGAAATTTGGGTAGAATAGCCCTTTAAAACCAATGAGGTTTTGTAGTTGCTGCACATTGAAAATCAGTTACTGCATACCTGATCAGACCACAAGACCTTTGTTGCACATTAAATTACTTCTAATGGAACACTACACTAATTTTACAGGTTTCAACACTGGCCCAACTTCTCAGATCAAATGAGCCCTCGTTCAGTCTCCCAAAACCTAGCCAAATCTTTCATCCATATGAGGGCCACATTTCACTGGCACCAATACTCGGGGACCAAAGAAAAATGTCAAAGAAAAGCAGGTCAGAGAGAAGTGAGAATCAAATGTGTTATTTAAGAACAACTATTTCAACATAAGCATGCTAGACAAAGTTATGCACTTGTGGCCGAACCACAGTGGTTTGGACCAATCAGTGTCCCATGAAGAACTACTGGCAGCTATGGGCGTGGTTTAGGTGTGATGGCGGCAAGAAGCGACTGTTCAATCGAAAACAATGGAGGCTCCTAAAGAGGTTAGTGTATGCTGCTATAGTATCAGTTCTATCTGAACAGGAGCGTATTTCTTCAGTGAAAGAAAAGCAAAGAACGGCACTGAAGCCTTTTCTTGATGGAAAAGATGTTCTCGCTCTTCTACCGATTGGCTTTGGCAAGACTCCTTCTACCATATACTGTATGGTTCTTTAATCTGATTGGCTGAAGTTAGCCCGTGATAGACAGATGGTTTATCCAATCACCTGCCAAGTATTTTTTGAAAGTGCCTTCCCTTTTGCAAACAGTTTCCAAGGACCACTTCTCAGATGGTTCTGTGTAACAAACCATCTGATGCATCAGGTTACACAGACTCAACAAAACATTAATTAAAGCAGTTTATTATTTCCATGTTCGATTAGTATGTGTAATAGTGTACAGTACAGTATATGGCATGGGTAAAGCACTCCAGAGAATAGTTTGTGAAAAGAAAGTGCTGAAATAAAATTCAAGAATACAATTAAATCAAAAGCTTCTAAAACATCAGGATTGCTTTGTCCAGAGTAAGCTGCAGTGGTTATTGCAAGATCTTTCAAATCCACTGCAGGTAAGCTGGTTGGTAAGTATGACCATCACTGGAAATCTTGTTGGATTTGGCACATTCAAGTCCACAGTATTATACCATACCAAATATACCATTTGATCTGCAAAGATGTGAAGTTGCTGAGTGTAGCTTTAATTATAGTCATGAGAGAGTGCTAAGCTCCAGTGACTGACTTGTTCATATTTGACAAAGCTAAAGCTCTGTGGTCACTTGTTTATGTACCACTAAACATGAGATATACATTTGATAGTAGCAAAGCATTCCTACTCCATCAGTCTTCATTCTCACTGGTTTGTCTGCATTCCCAAGTTGAAACTTCTCAGTTCTGCTGACAGTAATTGATGTCAGAATAAACTACAGAGTCACTACTGTATTTCATTGTGGCTTGTCTGGCGGGGAGGCTCCCAGAGGCCGAACACACAGCTGCATAGATGACTCCATCACTAGTCTGTGAGAAATGGAAATTAATAGAATTATTATGAACGCTGGACATAGAAAGACGTAGCTTATACAACATGTGACACTGTGGGTGCTGAGACAAACTCTTACCTGATGGCCTTCACAAGATCCATCAGTTGCCTCTGAAGAAACAATCAAAGATAACTACAGTCAGTTCCGGTTACTGTAGAATGTAACAGAATGTGGATCTGATTGTGTTGCAGATATACAGCTGATCAATACGACACATAATTTTAAATACCTGTTGAATCTTTCCTCCTACTCTTGCAAAGTATCCATGTAAGAGTGAGTGTCACAATCCCAAGAATGATGTTTGACAGCATCAGTGCAATAACAGTTGGACTCTGTTCTGGCGTTATACAGAAGAAAGTAAAGAAAGAGTTCTTAATTTAGTTTTTTATGCAAATAACTAGCAGTGCAATGTCCTCCACATGACAAACAAACTTAACTACACTCTAATTTGGCTGTCACAACTGATTGGACCAAATTGGACCGAGTACATTCCAGTTTTCCCACTTATTGTTGATGGTGTCATGCAGTAGACTAATATTTAAAGAGTCAGTTCACCCAAAGCACACACAAAAAATATTTTCCCCCACATACATGTTGTATCTAGCCATACAAATCGATTTGTTTATTTAGGATATCTGCCCCTGACCCTAACCATGACCCGGTTAACTGTTTTAGTTCCCTAGCCTTAAACATACATAGTTTATTTGCCATAACCACACAATCTTTCCCTAACCTTAACCATACTGTAGTTTCCATGCATACATGAGTAACACTTTATAATAAGGGTACTTTAATTAACATTAGTTAATGCAGTAATAAGTATTAACTAACAGTTAATTAACAGTTAAATAGTGTCTCTAGTCGTCAGTTACTAAATCTTATTACCTTATTATGATATTGACTAATGTTAATAGCATGTTTATAAACTATTGAATAATGTATAAATTAATACCTTAGTTGACCTTAATAATTACTAGACACATTAGTTAACTGTTAATTAACTGTTAGTTAATGCTTATTACGGCATTACCTAATGTTAATTAATGTACCCTTATTGTTAAGTGTTACTTTGGCTTTAGGGCTACAAATAGCGATTATTTTTATTAGTGATTAATCTGCTGATTATTTTCTCGGTTAATCGTTTAGCCTATGACAAACATCAATCCCAGTTTCCCAGAGTCCAAGTCTTCAGATGTTTTGTACTGTCTGACCAAAAGTCCAAAACCCAAAGATGCTCAGTTTACAATGACAAAAACAACTGAGAAAAGCAGGAAATCCTCAAACTGGAGAAGCTGGAACCAGAGAATGTTTAGTAATTTTGCTTTAAAAACGACTTGATCAAACTTCAAAATAGCTGATTATTTTTCTGCCGATCGACTCAATGATTTGTAGACAACATTCTTGTCTGGCGATAAGGTTGGATACAGTAAAAAGGAAATGGCAATTTGTTTGTGGAGCTGTCAACTCCACAGAGTGATTTTTCAGTGTTATTGAAAAATCAACACTTGTTAATGTTGGAACATTTTCTCCGTATTTATCATTTATCATATTATTTGCTAGGAATTGGAAATATAATATAATAGGGATAGTTTCTGTCTTACTGTGAATATTAATCCTGGTCCCATTTCCAAACAGTATCTGTCCACATGAAGTCACAACACAGCAGTAGGTTCCAGCATCATCAGAGCTGAGGTTCGTCATGAGAAGGTTGTACACACAGGTAGTTTCTCCACTCTCAGCTTTCTGGCAGGTGTCGTTCTTATTTCCAGAGGAGTAGATCATTTCTGGAGCAGAGTGACCCGAGTTTTTCAGCCACATGACACCGTTGTGTCCTGCTGCACAGTGGCCAGTGTGAACAGAACAGCTGAGAGTCACAGAGTCTCCTGGCTGGACCGATTTAGACTCTGGCTGCTGGACGACAGAGTCACTGATCATCTTTGCACCTTGGGAAACAAATCAGAGAACTATGATCATTAGCATTATGTTCACATTCAGCTGAAATGACCTCGAGATGCAATTTGGGTGCTTAAATGATAAAATACTGAAAATGAATACCTTTCACCATCAAAAAGGTTCCTGATCCAAATTGAATGTCGTATACGCGCATTACTCCACAGAAGTATGTTCCAGCGTCCTCCCATGTTGTTGCAGATATGCTCAGATGACTGCTGAATTCATCAAATTTTATTGAATAATGGTGACTAAATTCATCAGCAAATTTACTCCATTTATAGTAAGAATCAAATGCCGCCACAAGCTGTAGTCGCTTCCCTGTAGTCTTGTACCACACTCTTTTTTTCATTTCACTCTTTATGTGACATTCAACAGTCACTGAGTCTCCGAACTCCGCTGTTTGGAAAGGAACAGGCTGAGAGATGTCACTTAACTGCGCCACACCTGAAATATACAGACAGGATATAATCATGTTTGTGTGTCAAGACGCTCATGAAAAGATTCCACAAGTGGATTTCTGTTACTCACACAAAGACCAGAGCAGGAAAACATTCACAAAGTACACCATCATCTTGTCTGCTTCTCTGGTCCTGCTTCTGGTCCTGCTTCTTCTCCACAGCAGTTCTGACCTACTGAAGCAAAAGCAGAGTTCACAGATTCACCACTTGTCCTACATTCGGTCACATCTGTCAGGTCTGATTTGTTCATCATCCTCACCCTGCAGAACATGATTGGCTGGTTCACAGTGAAGCAAAAAGCCCCTTCATCATGGCCTGTTTTTACATCAGTTGAAATAGTTTGAGGATTTTTTGTCATACTGTCTCTGTGCTTGCTTTTTGTGAAGAGGCAATAACATCAACTCTTTGATATTAAATGCCAACACACAAGTAAACCACAATGAGGTTGGCAAAATGGAAACTGCTATTTAGTTGCATACTTTCCAGAAGAATGGACGACCCAGATTTGTCACACTTTGTCAGGTCACTTGGTTATTTCAATTCTTTTTGCTCATTGTGTTTTGGTTTACTTCCTGTCTTTGTTCTTTTCCCGCCAGTGTTGATTAGGTTCACCTGTGTTCAATTACTCACCTGTTCTTCATCAGTCTATCTGTATATATAGCTCAGGTTTTCCTTAGTCTACGTTCATGTTCAGTCTGTGTGTTGACCTTTTGCCTGTTTTTGACTACTGCCTTTCCCCTTTTTTTTAATTTTCAAACTTTATTTAAATTACTTTACACAAAATACAAACAGAAAAACAAAACACATAAAAGCCATTATCCCTAAGTTGCATTAACTCGCAACAGGGTTAAAGGTGAAGGTTATTGTAACATTGTTGAATACAAAATACATCAAATATACATTAATAAGAATATCAACAATCTTAAGTGAACAAGAATAGTTAAATATCTAATGTGTCCCAGGGCAGAGGACTGTTAGTTTTTATGTCTACTGTTTTTCTTCTCCTGAGATCAGAGATAATATTTTTAAAAACGGCGTCACTGGAGGTCATTGATTGTCAAACAACTTTGACTCGCGTTTTCCAGATATGCGAGTTGATGATGCACATCGCTAACCAGAACAGTCGTCTCTTTGAATCAGTGATGGTTTTATTAAGAAGTCCGTACATGATAGATTTTAAATCAGGTTGGATATTAAAACCCACACTGGCCATTTTGTGTCTTATCTCTTTGGTTCGGTGGCTGTCGAGCAGCAGATGTTGAAGGGTTTCATCCTCATTACAGAGAATCATGGGACATTTTTTAGTTGTTACTTAGCAGCTCCACTGAACCACCGCCCTGACACACAGTCTATTCACGGAAATCAGTCATGCTGTGTCACAAAGATTTCCCAGTAAAATTTTATCGTTGATATTCTTTGTGACTTGACGATTTTCATTACAGACATGTATACGGTCTATCAAGCCTCCATTTGTGTTGTCATTTGTCAGTTTATAAATATCTTTGGTGGCCCAATTTGTATTCCAAGTGTTCAAAATTACTGATAAAATCACCAAAAATGTATTTGTAGAATGGGATTTTGGACCTGGCTCTGCCTTTTAGTTTACCCCAGTGGGCCTTATTTCCACTTGTCCATACACCACCTCTGCTCAGTGCGCACTTAACATATTTGATAAAGGGAATTTTTAATTGAAGGCTGAGGTCAGGAGCTCCCAAACCTCCATATTGTTTATTTTTATACTTTAAAATTCTTTTTGTTACCTCTCTATTTGTTCCACAAATAAGTTTAGCACATGGAGGTTGGTGAAAACATCGTTGATAAAAACAATAATTTAGAAACAATATGGAATTTGACTATGTTAATTCGGTCTTTATAACAGGTGTTTTTGTTCTAACACTTCTCAACTTCCTCTTTGATTTCGCTTTCTGTTTTACTCCAGTTTAATCCAGTCTTTCCCATTGATCCAAACACCAAGGACTTTAATTTCTTCTCTAACCTGAATGTCTGTGTTACGACGGTATCGGCAGGATCACAGGCCCCGCCTCCGGAGGAACAACCCGGCCCCTCATCCTCATCAAACAATTAAGAACTTACCTAGTTTGGGGTGGCGGCTGGGCTGGTGATGACTGAGGAGTGTCAGGTGTGTCGCTCTCGCTCCGTCGCACCAGCTGCCACCACTCTATCATCAGCTCCCTATTTAAGACCTGGCTCTGGCTGAAACCGGTGCCAGATCGTTGATTCTGCTAGTCAGTCTTCGTTCCAGCCACTTACCTGAGTATTACATATTCTGAGTCCTGTTTGATAACTCTCTCCTTGTGTTGCAGTTCGATTACCTGTGGTTGCCTCTGGTGCTGTCGGTGTTGCCTTGGTTTCAGTATCTATCAGCCGGCTTCCTGGGTTAGCTTTCTGTCTGCGCTAACCCGTCATTGCTCCTTGCCTGACCGGATTCCGTGGCTTCTTCTTCCCAGCCTGAAGTGATTTCGTTGTGCTAATAAACCTGGTATTTTCCACCTCAATGATTGTTTCCTGGTCTGCATTTGGGTTCCCAGCTCTGATCTTTAATAGTCTGTCTTATTTTCCTCTGAACCGATTCACACTCCTTCAGTCTTGTTTGTTTGGTTCTTTTATTTTGATGTCTTGTCTCTTGTTCCCACCTCCTGTCTCTGCCCTCAGTGTTTTCACTCTTGCCTGCCTACCTGCCTGTCTTAACTCGTGACAACAATAAACCTTTTCGAGCAACTCCTGTCTGCGTGTCTGCGCTTGGTCCTCCACTTACCTGCTACCCGTGACAGTTCTGAATAGTAGAGGTTGGCAAAATTCACTCTTGTACAACATTAAATACGGCAGACCAAAATGTATATCCACAAGCATTTATTTATCAAATAATAAAAGGTAAATCACACAAGTCATCTAACTACTTAACTAAAAACGTGTGTGTGCGTGCGCATGTCGGTGCGTGCCAGAATGTGTGTTTCCTTGTTCTGCCTGTATGTTCCACGCGTGCACGGGCAAGAACACACGTGGTAGGCAAGAAACAAAAGAGTACGTGAAGCGGGAGCTTTAAATGTCCTCTCCGCATGTGTGGAGGCCAATTCCAAATGTGTGTGTATGTGATCAGTGTAGGATAATGGTGCCAGATTAGGAAAGAGGATGGTTAGTTTGCATGCAAGACCCTGTGTCTGTGTAAAGCATAACTAACATCAACTTAGCTCTGTAGCGGACGCACTACAGTGGGCAACTTGTAGAGGATCACACAGTACATACAGCCTTGGTTTGAAGTCAGAATTGTCCTCAGAAATGTCTGTAATGCTTCCAAAAGNAATTAATCACTCAGTCTCATGAATCAAAATATACTCACTTATCAATTTGGAACTCTGATTAATAATTAAATTAATAATTACAACCAAAATAACCATATCAATACTCTAGTAAAGGTTGAAGGGTTTTGGAGTTCTGAATAGTAGAATTTGGCAACATTCACTCTTGTACAACATTAAATACAGCAGACCAAAATGTATATCCACAAGCATTTCTTTATCAAATAATAAAGGTAAATCACACAACAAGTAATCTAACTACTTAACTAAAAACAAAAGAGGGTGTGTGTGTGTGTGTGTGTGTGNAAGTAAACAATGTTTACATTAAATAATAGAATTTAACTTTCATTAAATTCACCTCGGGGCACCACCCTTAAAGAAGGGAAATGATAGCCAATTAATTAATTAATCACTCAGTCTCATAAATCAAAATATACTCACTTATCAATTTGGAACTCTGATTAATAATTAAATTAATAATTACAACCAAAATAACCATATCAATACTCTAGCACATGTGGAAGGGTTTTGGAGTTCTGAATAGTAGAGGTTGGCAAAATTCACTCTTGTACAACATTAAATACAGCAGACCAAAATGTATATCCACAAGCATTTATTTATCAAATAATAAAGGTAAATCACACAAGTAATCTAACTACTTAACTGAAAACAAAAGAGGGTGTGTGTGTGTTTCTTTGTTCTGCCTGTGTGTTCCGCGCATGCCCGGGCAAAAACACACGTGGTAGGTCAGAAACAAAAGAGCACGTGAAGCGGGAGCTTTAAATGTCAATTCCAAATGTGTGTGTATGTGATCAGTGTAGGATAATGGTGCCAGGTTATGAAAGAGGATGGTCAGTTTGCATGCAAGACCCTGTGTCTGTGTAAAGCATAACTAACATCAACTTAGCTCTGTGGCGGAGCCCATAACCTAAACAGAGATCACAACAATACAGCTCGGGAAATAAACAAAATCAATACATGTAAAGTTAAATGGACTCTTACTTATATAGCGCTTTTCAACCATTGAAACAGTTCCCAAAGCGCTGTACAGTAATCTAAGCTTTTTAACAGTAGTCTAATTCACCCAATCACACACACATTCACACACCAATGGGGACACAGCTGCCATGCTGGCCTCCACTGGGGGCAACTTAGGGTTCAGTGTCTTGCCCAAGAACACTTCGACATGTGGACAGGAGGAGCCGGGATCGAACCACCAACCCTGGGGTTGATGGACAACCATACTACCCTCTGTACCACAGCCGCCCTTAGTTACAGTACATAAAGTTTAACAGTCCTGTGCTTAGCCAGCTAGATATGCCCAGTTAGTTACCAGTTCGTGAGGAGAGGAATTCCTTGGTGTTGCTGTGTTAGCTGGCGCAGCTGAATGCAGTCCTTGCTGTGCAGTGTTCTGATGGTGCAAGTCGGAGGAAACCAGTCGCTCCTTCGTTCTCGTTGCAAAGTTAGCAGCTTGGCGCTANTGTGTGGAGGCCAATTCCAAATGTGTGTGTATGTGATCAGTGTAGGATAATGGTGCCAGATTAGGAAAGAGGATGGTTAGTTTGCATGCAAGACCCTGTGTCTGTGTAAAGCATAACTAACATCAACTTAGCTCTGTAGCGGACGCACTACAGTGGGCAACTTGTAGAGGATCACACAGTACATACAGCCTTGGTTTGAAGTCAGAATTGTCCTCAGAAATGTCTGTAATGCTTCCAAAAGTCTTGGCTCACCAGGCACTCCCACAGGGAATGAAATAAAGTGCCCTCTGAGTCTGGGGCCTGACACCTCCAACATTCTATCATTTGTATTTATGAAGGTCTCCTGCATGGGCTGCCTTAGTATATCACTTCTCCTCTCGACTGTTTTTATCTCTAGTTACCCCCTGAGTAAATACTGAACTTGGGAAGACTGCCTTCCATCACTTTGCACCTTATAAATGGAATGAATTACAGAGGATTTTAAAACTTGAATGTCAGTTTTTTAACTTTTAACTTCTGTTTAGTGATGTCTATTGTCTCTGATGCTGTGTGTGCTTTTGTTTGTCAGGATTTGTTGTATGTATTTGCCCTTTTGTTATGTGCGGCTATGTTTGTTTTTTTCTTTTTATCTAATGTCTCAGGACCCTCTTGCAAAAGATGAGATGAGAAAATCATCACACACGCACAAGACTCTGAAAAACATTGAAAAACTTTCTTAGTATGTAATGCTATGTTGAGTGAACAGACAATACGGATACCAACAGTGCCAGCAGTTTCACTTAATGATCATGCACACCAAGAGAGCCAGTAAAACTCCCAGGATGGGCAGACGCTTTTGTCCAAAGTGACTTACAGTAAGTGCATTACAAAGCAGCTTTACTCTGTTCATTTAAAGTTTGATTAGGGAGTAACCATAACTGTTTATCAGATGAGAGAACTTAAGTTTCCTCCAAACAGTATCTGGCCACATGAAGTCACACCAGTAGTCTCATTACACAAGTAAGGTTTTGTTACTTTCACAAACACCAGAGCAGGAAAACATTAACAAAGTACAGATGACCGACTGAAGCAACAGCAGTCTTTACAGATTCACCAACTTGTCCTGCAGTCGGCCACATCTGATTGCTCATAGTGAGTGGGTAATTCTCATTAACCTTGACTTAATTAATGGCTTAAAGGATAGGTTCACATTTTTGCCCATATGTGCATTGAAACAGTTTTTGGTTGCTGTAATAGTCCCTACTCTCCATACTGGCCGTGAAGAGATCCCTTCCAAACAATAAAGCAAAAATGCATTTTAAAGTTCAGCTGAAGCTTACAGAGTTATTCAGATGAAGTTACTGTCTTTTTAGTGTGAAATGTTGCCACCTGTGGAGTAAGTAAAGCCTTCATGTATTACCTCTCAGATGGTTTGGAGTCATATCCGTTCAGCATGACTCCACGGTTTAATCCATTTTCCAAAAACATAGAACAATATCCTGGATTACTGCTAAGTCAATAGAGCAGAGTCCCAGTACATTTTATGAACGCCCTCCACTGTAGTACAAGGCATGCCCTGTTGCGCTTATACACTCTGAATATTGAATATATGTAATTACAATATGTAATTCTTTTCCCCATGATAAATGGCAAGTAGCTAACAGCACCGGAACAAAAGATGTTCAGTAATTGCAACAAAGATAGCGGAAATCATTGTACTTCATATATTGTCATTAGAAAAGCTTTATTAGTTAATTAGTTTATTACAAGGTAAAGCTTTACATTAAACATTTTTAGATGAATAATAATGTAAAATCTGTTCCTGTTCTTGGAAAAAGCCAAATTATGAATTAAATTTTAAAAGACACATTAATGAGGTCATGTCCTGTTACACAGAGACAGAGGTGAAACATGTCCAGCTTTATTGCTTCACACTGGAGTACACACATTCTCTTTCTGTGTTGTCCCTCTGTCTTCTTGTTCTGCTGGCCTTGTTGACCCTTAAAGCAGCGTAATGGAGATGATCCTCATTTTTATCCTAGCAATGAAATATAAAACAGTCCATCTCAATATGGTACACAGCACAAATGAAAACAAATTCACAGAATTTGTTATGATATAAATGGTAACATAATTGTTAATCTAGACAGAAAATACCTCTGCGTTTGTTGTGGAGGAAGCTGAAACTCTTGCATGAGATTCTGAAAAACAATTTTAAAGCTGTGATTCTATAATGCCATGTTCAGTAACTACACACTGTAGATACAAACAGTATCATTTACCTCTACCTTGGCAGCTGATTCTCTTACTTGTAATGCACAGTAAGATAGCCAGTAAACCACTCAGGATGATGGTGAATGCCAAAGCGCCACTCAGGAAATATATCAAGACAGGAAAGTATTTCTCTGCAGAGACACACACCAGGAGTCATTACAGAGGAGATTGTTTCATGTTTGATGCTCATGTTTAGTGAGGGAGTATTCATAACTATTTATCAGATGAAACTACTTCTGCTAGAAAGTTACTCACGCTCCGCGTCCACCTTGGTCCCATTTCCAAACAGTATGTGTCCACATGAGGCAACAGCACAGTAGTAGGTCCCAGCATCAGAAAGATTCAGGCTCTTCATTGGCAAGTTGTAGACACAAGTGTGTGTTTGTGTGTTGGGTTTCCTCTCACACTGATCATTCCTGCCTCCATGGGTGTAAATGAGTCCTGGATGAGATTCTTCAGCGTTTCTGAACCAGTAAACACTGTGTTCTCCTCCATCACAGGTCCCAGTGTGTACTGTACAGTTCAGAGTCACAGAGCCTCCTGGCTGGATGGTCTCAGATGCTGACTGATGGACCGAAGCTTGGATGTTCCAACCTGAACCCTTTACATTGACAATAATCCCCTCTGTAAATTCAAATGTTACTGAAAAGCTACTTGCGCAGTAGTAAGTAGCTGAGTCTGAAATGTGTAAATCTGTGATTATCAAGTGGTTTTTACTTTTTTCAGTATCCAGTGTGAAGCGTGGATTGTTCATAAATTCATCATAAAAAGTGCCATTTTTATCAAACACATAGAAGGAAGAGATGAGCCTTGGTTTCTGTCCCAGAGTTTTTTTATACCAGTAATATCTTGCTACCACATCACCTTTGTAGAAACATCGCAAAGTTACGCTGTCACCAACATTAGCTGATACAAAACCTCCCTCTTGATGAACAGATGAGGACAGATCAATCATCTGAGCTGAAGTGACAGGAAAGACAAGCAAATACACAATTAATTTAATGTGATAGTAAGTAAATTATATATATATCTAGTATACTGAAGAAATTTTTATAAGCAATGACACTGAGTGAACATACACTCTTAAAGATAGAGCCAAAAAACAATTCAACTTACCCATATTTCCCAAGAACAAACATGTCAGATAGAAAACAAACTTTGGAGATGTCATCGTGTTCAAATCGCTGGCTTGAGTGAAAAGAAGCTCAGTCTTTTCTGCACTCTTCACAGACAAGACTGTGTATGATTGGTCAACTTGAAGTGACACTGTATGTCCTACATAGGAAACGTGCTCACATGTTCACTGCCACCTACAGTGTCATTTTTTTCTTCTTGAGAAGATTCACTTAGTGAGAGGTATATGAAGAACTTTGCATTAGATTTAAAATCACCAAATTATAAAAGACCACACCTCCTCACTCATTTAACACCATACTGATCTCACTGATGGCCATTTTCACTTTACATGTTTGGTTAATATTTGCTTTCTTTTACAGTACAGGAAAGGAACATAAGGATGAGGACAAGGATAACAAAAAACTCTTCTTTGAAAATGCTGCTTATCCAACAGGTGGCTCAGTGATAGACGGGACTACTGGTGGCTACTTACAGTATTAACCTCTTCTTTAATCTCTTAAAGTTAGAATTCAAATTCTTTTTTTGAAACTACTTTTGGTCAGCATTTTATCTGTTAAGGCCATTCAGTGCATTTACATTCTGTAATTAACTCTGTGTAGTAGTTTTCATTGCTAATGGCAGAATCTGCCATAAGGTGATGATGTATGCATGTGGTCCAGCGTTACTTTTTGTAATTATATCTCGCTGATATCAGCCTCACTATTTACTATTCGCTCTCCTACAGCCACATCAGAGCTGTATTAAGTTACTGCTAATGCAGATCCAACATCTTCTACTGCTGCTACAGTAGTTCATATTAAAAGCATTCACCTGGCGAAAGACGGGTGGCTTTGATTGTGAAGCAGTCACAGAGTACATAATGTATTTGTTATGGAGGTTAGCACTGACAGCAATCGTTCATCAAAAATGTGTCTATAAAACAAGACGAGGTCATTTTAATCATTTTTTGATCAGCGATCAGTTCTAATGATTGATGGAACTAGAAGGAGCAGCCACAGTGAGCTGTGAAAAGCTGCAGGGGACAGGCTGTGCACCACTAGCTGGTGCAACCCTTAAAGTGTTAGTAGCTCGTAAACTCCGACCAAAGTTAGATATTACGTTCAAACTAGGCTACGTTAGAACTTGCACATAGTTGGTGCAACCCAGTGCAGTTGTATTCCTGACAAAATAGCTGCTCAAGGACTGTTTGCTATCCCTGAATTCTGTGACTTACAGTACTTAACTGGTCTTGCTTTACCACCAGTGGCCGTAGGTGTCGCTAAATCAACCAGGACTAAAATGCAAAGGATTATACTATAAAGTTATGAGTAATCAACAACTGATTTGCTTAAAATTAAAAATGTATTGAGGCTAATCTGTTGAAACCAGAACTTCCGGCCTCTGCAATGTTTTTGTGACCCAGAGCACCTTTGTTTTTCTCTAATCTGAACCACATGTCAAGTCGTCCTCCTAGACATCTGTTAAAATGATCTGAGGCCCCCTTACTTGGAAACCACAGAGCACCTTAAATGTGTTGAATTGTAAATTTGTCACTATTATTATCTGTTACTGGTTTCATGCAACACATTGTTT
The DNA here is from genome assembly GCA_002120245.1 of Maccullochella peelii. Taxonomy (NCBI): domain Eukaryota; kingdom Metazoa; phylum Chordata; class Actinopteri; order Centrarchiformes; family Percichthyidae; genus Maccullochella; species Maccullochella peelii. The sequence goes on from LKNJ01002294.1 coordinate 96,696, forward strand.
GTGTTGCATGAAACTGCATATGATTGGTTTGTGGTTTTTCATGCGTGGCTCATCCAATCCTGGCAGTTCACATTTTTCTCATCAAAATAGCAGAAAACATTTGTGGTTTGTCGGTACACACACACACACACACACACACACACACACTCAAGTGTAACAGCAGTTTCATATAGCATGATTGAATTTGCACTAACTGTATAAACATGATCCCAAAAAAGACAGAATTTCTACTCTACTCCACTCTACAATTAGCTGGTTATGCGTGTGAACACATCCTGCTTGAACCCACACATACACAATTACAAAAAGTGCAGATGGTCATTACCATAATATACACAAGCCCACACCTTACAAAACTGCACAGAGATACCATCTTTTGACTGCCAACCACATGGAAACTATAAAGGGATGGTAACAGCTTTGAGTGTGTGGCACGCATCAGCTCATCTACTACAGCTACTGATTGGCACTTGTTATAGTCTTAATGCTCAGGAAATCAGTACAGTAGCTAACAGCACCAGAATTACTGAGGTTTGTGCGTTGCAACCTATTGGCACAGAGATGATGGAAATCATTGCACTCTCATGTATTGTCTTTGCAAAAGCTTGGTTAATGGGTTTATTGGAAAGCAATGCAGTACAGTCATCACATGTAGGTGAAATCATTACAAAAGCCATATTACACTTTAAAAAGAGTCATTGTGAAGTTATGTTAAGTTACACAAATATGAAACATGTCCAGCTCTACTGCTTTACACTAAAGTACACACATTCACTCCAGGTGTCGTTCCTCTGTCTTCTTCGTCTGTTGACCTTGTTCTCCCTTAAAGTAGTATCACAGAGATTCTCTTCATTTTGGTAACCCTGGTAATTGAAAAGAGTGAAACATTATCTGGTCCATGACAGAAATAAATACCACAAAAGCTTTAGTGGCATAAAAATATTTGAATCATAACACATTTAGTCATCTAAAAAGAACATACCTCTGCATTTGTTGTGGAGGGAGGAGGAGCTGAAAATCTTGCTTGAGACTCTGAAAAGCAAAATGAAAACCTTAACGCAATGCCATGTTCAGTAAATACACACTATAGATGCAAACAGTATTGATTACCTGTACAAAGGCAGCTGTCTCTCTTGTCTATCGTGCACAATAAGAATGCCAGAAAAACACTCAGGATGGTGGTGAATGTCAAAGCGTACAAATACACCAAGGCAAGAGAATTGTCGTCATCTGCAGATTCAGACAGCAGGAGACATTACAGAGCTTTCAGTTGAGCTTGAGTTTAAATAGGAAGCAATGAAAAATATGACATTCTCTACTAGAAAGTTACTTACACTCCACGTCCAGCTTGGTCCCATCTCCAAACAGTATGTGTCCACATGAGGCAACAGCACAGTAGTAGGTCCCAGCATCAGAAAGATTCAGGCTCTCCATTGCCAAGTTGTAGACACAGGTGTGTGTTTGTGTGTTGGGTTTCCTCTCACACTGATCATTCCTGCCTCCATGGGTGTAAATGAGTCCTGNNNNCAGAGTTTCTGAACCAGTAAACACTGTGTTCTCCTCCATCACAGGTCCCAGTGTGTACTGTACAGTTCAGAGTCACAGAGCCTCCTGGCTGGATGGTCTCAGATGCTGACTGATGCACCAAAGCTTGGATGTTCGAACCTGAACCCTTTACGCTAACAGTAGTGCCCGCCGCAAAAGTCAAGATAAATGAATAGCTAGTTGCGCAGTAGTAAGTAGCTGAGTCTGAAATGTGCAAATCAAAAATTGCCAAGTGATATCTATTGTTTTCAGTATCCAGTGTGAAGCGTGGATTGTTCCTGAATTCATGATTAAAAGTGGTTTTTGTATCATACATATAGGTGTTAGAGATGACCCTTGGTTTCTGTCCCAGAGTTTGCTTATACCAGTAAAGCCATGCTGAATCATCACCTTCATAGAAACATTGCAGAGTCACATTATCTCCAACATTAGCTGATATAAAACCACTCTCCTGACGAATAGACGAGGACAATTTCACATCAGTCATCTGAGCTGAAGCGAAATGAGAGACAAAGAAAATGCACAGTTAATTTTATGTGATAGACTTAAGCGTAATCATTACTCAAAAAATATTAGCATCAATGACTATACATTAAACAAATCAAATTGCAGTCACAAACACAACTCACCTGTTTTCCCCAAGAACAAACATGTCAGATAGAAAACAAACTTTGGAGATGTCATCTTGTTCAAATTGCCGTGCTGAATGAAAGAATAGTGCTATTTTCTCCACTCTTCAGAGACAAGACTGCGTGTGATTGGCCAGCCTGAAGTGGAACTGTATGCTATAGGAAGGAAACATGATCACATGTTCAGTGTGTGTCACATTTGGTTCTTGAGAAACTTTGCATGGTGAGGAGTATATGAAGAACATAATGGCTCCTCAACTTTCTCAACAATGGCAGCAGCTTTAAAATGACCAAAATATAAATAACGACAGTCATCCTCACTAATGTTAGACCATGCCTTCATGCTAATCTCACTGATAAACTCTTCTTTATAGGGTTTTGTTTCTCAATTGTGAGTTTATAACTACATAGGTGTTAATTGTGCGGGTGGTCTTACCATAAGCTCTTGGAAATATCATAAATAACTTTTATTTCCTCCTATGTAGTTTTTTTAAGCTTACATTTCCTTTATTTCCTGGTTCAAATGCTGAGTTGAAAACAGTTGCAATGTTTTTTGTCACACAGAGAACAATGTTCAAATATATAATACTGTTACAGTGGCCCTGAGAGCCCAACGCACTGCAGTTTAAGAAACAACACAAGCAAATTAAGAAAACATCTTCACCAATTTCACAACACATGCGCAGCTTCTAGTTCGTCCGTTTATTTATCACTTTTTAGTGTCCCCTGGAAACAGTTTCCATTGTCGTCTGTGCTACTTGCAGCATTCCTGTAGCTGGTTGTGTTTTGTCTTTTTGCATGTGTTTTCTTAAATTGCACTGCGTTGGCCTCTCAGGGCCACTGTACACTGCTCTACCTCAGGTGTCCAGTTTTTTGTGTGATTGACAGGTGACTTGTGTAGTTACATAGATATTAGAGTTGAGAGAAGTCAACTTGCTGCTCCTGTGTAGTGCCGTGACTATTACAGAAGGAATCTGTCCATTTGGCTGGAATTGTGACCCTAAAAATATACTCTATGTATGCAGGGTGAAACAGGAAGTACAGGATGCCCTATCGTGGCTCCACTGAAGGAATTCTGCGATGCTCACCAACAAGTGGGTTGATCCATTAGTCATCTTTTGGTTTCTTATTTTGTTGAACATCATGAGGCTGCTTACCTTAGGCCCTAGTTTTCAGCCACCTTATTGGTGTGGCTCGAGGGATGACAAGAGGTCTGTCCACCACTGTGGTCCAGACTGTTATATCTCAACAAATATTAGCTGGATTGCCATGAAGTTTTGTACACACTTTCATGGTCCCCAGATGATGACTCCTAACAACTTTGGTGATCCCCTGTATTTTCCTCTATCACCACTAAGAGGTTGATGTTGTTGGCATTGTTTGAAATGTCTCGACAACTGTTGGGTGGGTTGGCACTAAATTTGTAAGTAGTACAGACATGGCATGGCTGTAGAGTCATTTTAATAATGTCCATGGTCTGTAGGGCTGCACCTAATGCAAAATATAAATGTTACATTAACATAACAGCACCGGTGCAGAAAGTACTTTTAACATGGGAGTGATGAGGAAACATTTAGAAAATCAATTTTAGGTGACTACTAACAGAAACATGTTATAGATATAGGGTATACATCCTTCGGTGAAGACAGAAAGTAAACAGGATGGTGCTGTCTTGCTGCCACTGCAGTCTTGACAAAGCACTCCGGGATGCTTTCGCTTTAAGTGTTCGTACATAGCAGTTGTACCGTGATAAGCCATTTCCTTACAGAGCACCACATTGTTGGGTCAAAAATACTCCCACACTTTAGATGATTGTGGGCAAGGTTTTTAAGCTGCAGATTGTTCTCCGGGGGACTCACAATCCAGGCTTTGACCGGGCGCAGACATTGCGACGTGCCGACGCACGTTATGCTAATAGACGTATTTCCGTAATTGATGAAGACGATTACGTCGACGCGTCGCCCCAGCCCTGATGGTCTGGGTCAGATTTGATTGCATCTAACAGCGACACTACTACAGTACTACCCTGGCATGAAAATAGAGTATAGGGATTTTTAACTCTTATGATTTGTGTAAGTTTAGATGCTTAACACATCAGGTATATACCTAAATAGAGAATTTAACTCATAGAGTTGAGGTCATAGTCACTGGCAGATGGTTGGGGGTGGGGGTGCACCTCATCTCTGCTCAGCATATAAGATTGTGTGTATAAAACATAGCAAATATAGTAAGGCTCACAGGCAGAACGGTTTCCTCTTTCATCATACAAATGTTTTACTACTGCACAAAATTCATGCGAGTTACTAAACCCCACTTAAAGCCACTGGAAATGTGGTTTTAAATTTAAAGTATTTCTTTAGAAAATGTAACATTTGTAGCGTTATTACCAACTAATTAAGGCAGTAACAAAAATATGCAACATAGGGCTCAATACAAATTAGATATGTAGAGATATGACACTCAACTTCGGCTATCAGAAATAATCAATATTTATACTAAATAACAGAATTTAACTAGCATAAAATTCACCTCGGGGCACCACCCTTGAAAAAGGGAAAAACATAGCAAAGATTCTTTATAAATGAAAGGTTTATTAAGCAACTAACTACACTCATGCTACACATTTATAGCAAAACAATCAAATCAATAAAGTTCATCATTAGGTATAAGAGTTTAACACTCAAAAACTCATTTTGAGAGTTGAGTTTTCATAGTAGGAAGCTGATTGACAACATGTTTTCAGGAGCTTTAAATGCAGAAGTCAATGTAGGTATTTTAAGATTCAGTTTGTCTAAAAGCCAGTACATATTCATTCTTATTGAGGTTTCAGATTTCAGTGGTGACTGTCTTGAATGTTGTTTGGCCAGTGAGATGATATTAAGGCTTTGACTGTCTTAAAGACTAATCGTTTGTAGTACTGCACCTGCTCTTTCTCCCTAGTCACATGAAACAAATACCGATAATATGACCTCAGTGTCTTATGGGCTCACTTAGAAACACTAATAAGCCTTTATTAATCTTGTTACAAGTTCTACTGCTTTATACTTGAGTACACGCATTCAGCCTTGGTGTTGTTCTTTTGTCTTCTGGATCGGTTGACCTTTTGTTCCCTTAAAGCTGCGTAATGGATGTTTTCTTCATTTTGGTTACCCTGAAAATAAAAAGTAAAACAGTAAATCACAATATGACAGAAATAAAAACTGTATAAAAAAAAAACTTTTGCACCATGAAAATGTTTGAATGGTAATACAATAGTTGATCTAAACAAAAAATACCTCTGCATTTGATGTGGAGGGAGCTGAAAATCTTGCATGAGACTCTGAAAAAGAATGAAAAGCGCCCTTAGTATAATACCATGTTAAGTGAGTACACACTGTCAACTACAAAGACTAGCAGTTACAGTACCTGTACATTTGCTGTTGCTTCTCTTGTTGATCACACACATTAAGGAAGCCAGTAAAACACTCAGGATGATAGTGAATGCCAAAGCACCACTCAAGAAATACACCAAGACAAGAGAATCCCCCTCATCTGTAGAGAGTCAGACACCAGAAGACATTACAAAGCTAGTTTTAATAGGGATTATTTTACTTAAAAAATAAGACAACCCCTGTTAGAAAAGTTACTTACCTTTGACGTCCAGCTTGGTCCCGTTTCCAAACAGTATGTGTCCACATGAGGCAACAGCACAGTAGTAGGTCCCAGCATCAGAAAGATTCAGGCTCTTCATTGGCAAGTTGTAGACACAAGTGTGTGTTTGTGTGTTGGGTTTCCTCTCACACTGATCATTCCTGCCTCCATGGGTGTAAATGAGTCCTGGATGAGATTCTACAGAGTTTCTGAACCAGTAAACACTGTGTTCTCCTCCATCACAGGTCCCAGTGTGTACTGTACAGTTCAGAGTCATAGAGCCTCCTGGCTGGATGGTCTCAGATGCTGACTGATGGACCAAAGCTTGGATGTTCCAACCTGAACCCTTTACGCTAACAATAGTTCCCGCTGCAAATTCAAACTTGTATGAATAGCTACTCGCGCAGTAGTAAGTAGCTGAGTCTGAAATGTGCAGATCTGTTATCCTTAAGTGATTTTTACCTATTTCAGTATCCAGTGTGAAGCGGGGATTGTTCTTGAATTCACCATGAAAAGTTCCATTTCTTTCGTACTTGTAGAAGGTAGAGATAAGCTTTGGTTTCTGTCCCAGAGTTTGTTTATACCAGTAAAACCTTGCTGCAATATCACCTTCATAGAAACATCGCAAAGTCAAGTTGTCCCCTGTTTTAACTGATTCAAAATCACTTTCTTGATGAACAGATGAGACTTTCAGATTTGTCATCTGAGCTGAAGTCATAGGAGAGACAAAGAAAATGCACTATATCAACACATGAAAAACAAGAAATATCAGAAGCAATGTCATGAGGAGTGGCCATACACTTTAAAAGATCCAAACTGCTGTCACACAAAAGAAAAAAAAACTTACCCATTTTCCCCAAGAACAAACATGTCAGATAGAAAACAAACTTTGGAGATGTCATCGTGTTCAAATTGTCGTGCTGAATGAAAAGAAGCTCACTCTTTTCTCCACTCTTCAGAGACAAGACTGTGTTTGATTGGCCAACCAGAAGTGACACTGTACGTCCTATTTAGGAAACTTGTCATCATCACATGTTCACTGCCACTGTAGTGAAATTGGTTTAGCATTCATTGTGTGTTTGATTACAGTCTAAAGGAGATAAGATATTGATTCATAAATCATTGTGTGGTTTCATGATAATGTTAACACTAATAATAACATACACTGATCATCATTAGACAGGCATAATAATTTAGTAACTACCTGTCAAGTACACCAAGAATACAACAGGGTAATGATTATTTGCCAGATTTACTGAATAAAATAATACACCTTATCGCTATTATTTTGAGTAATTCATCAATAGTTGATGAAAATCTTTCAATGCTGTTGACCATTTTACCCAGAATGTCATCTGTGTTGTTGTAAAAGGTCAGAATTTGAAAATAAATAAAATATGTGCTTTGTAAATTATGTCCTGTGCTTTCTTTTGAATATCCTAGCTAGACTGTTCAAAGTGCTAAAACAGATGAAAACAGCTTAAAAATGTGCCTGCAAATATTAATATCATTAGGCTTAAATGCTAATGTCCGTCTTTGGCTTGTAAGCTACAGTTAGCCTACAGTTAGCCTTGTTTACACTGTGTCTTGTTGCCTCTGCCAATTCAACTGTCAATCAAACATGTACACTGGCCTGCCTGCTCAGGGGGCCTGGAGGCTAAAGACGAATTTAAAGACATTTTCCCCTTTTTTACGACCATATTCGCCATCTTAGTTTAGCATGTTAGCATGCTAACATTTACTAATTAGTACCAAACACTAAGTACTCAACAAAGGGTACATAGATATTGAGATATTTCACTGGATAAGTGACCTGCTGTTGGTGGTAGCGGAAAAGTCAGGGAATCACCAAAGTCAGATAGGATTCAGCTTCTGGGCACCATGAATATCTGTACCAAAATGTCATGGTAATTTCCATTTAATGCTGTGAGCACTTCCACTGTACTGGGGACGCAGCAGAGATCTAGTAAAACCAAAATCACAACTACCACTAAGGTGTAATGTAAGTGGAAAAATGTGTTTTGATGTGATTCAGGTGAACTAACCCTTAAACAAAAACAATTTGCACAGGCTTCTGACTTTTAATCATCAGCCTTTGGACTAACAGAAACATTTTTAAATTATTTAAATAACTGTGTAGATTTAGAGATATCTATTCTCAGGGTTCATTTTTATATCAAATAGTTTTACCGTCTTATCAAGTTTTAAATTCTTATTATCTGATTTCTCTTAGTTTAGCATATTAGCATGCTAACATCAAAGCTGGTAAAGGCATACAGTAAGTGGTGTGACAGCCTCTGACTCTGTCAGTGCTCCTCCTGCTGTCTTGGGTTTTTCCCTTTGCAGGCTGCCTGCAGGTAGTGATGGGTGGAGACATCTAGTCTGATCTCTTGCAGGCTGGGCCTAGGTTATTTAGGCTGGCACCTCACTCACTCTCACTCTCTCTCTCTCTCTCTCTCTCTCTCCCTCTCTCTCATCATCATCATCTATCCTTTTGGTTTGGTTTTCTTCTGCAACACGTGCATTCAACATTGCAGCCACCACTGACTTACAGACTACAGATTCATCTGTTACTTTGTTTTGTCTGGGTTTCATGTAAAATATTGTTTAAATTACTTGAAATCTTTGTCTAGCTCACCGAGTGTGGGCTGTGACCATGGAGTCAGCAGTCAGACCAGTAGTGTGTGTAAAATTACTTTCTGTAACTTGTTTATTACAGTCTGGTTTTTTTATTTTTAGCTTTATGACATGGCAATGATAACTACTCCTAGGGATAATACACGCACACACTCCCCCCGTACTTCTATACTTGTGAGGACCTCCAATGACATAATGCATTCCCTAGCCCCTTACCTTAACCATCACAACTAAACGCCTAACCCTAACCCTAATCTAAACCTTATTCTAACCTGAACCTTAAAACCATGTCTGAACCCTTTGAAGGTCTGTCTGAAAGTGAGGATCAGCCAAAATGTCCTCACTTTCCAAAAATGTCCTCACTCCCAAGGTCTAAAACTCAAATTGGTTCTCACAAAGATAGCTGTACAAGTACAAACACACACACACACACACACATACATTTTGTCAAACATTACAAGCCTTACATTTGATCATTACTGACACAAAATTAGCATTACAGCAAGTGGTTGGGAACAATTGAGGATAAAATAAAAAAATGTACAAGAATGATTTACAATGTGATGCTTGTTGTCCAAAAGTAACTTGATGTGCAGCATCAGTGAACTTGACATTCCAAATATACTGGTTTGATTATTTTCTTGGTTAACGTCCTATTTGCAACTACATAGACAGAAACAACAAAAAACAGTAGGGGTTCCTAAATATGCATATGGATTTTTACTCCAGACCAAAAAGAAAATATGAAAAGATAATTAAATGAAAATCTGTCTAAATCAACATTACACCTTGAAAGAGGCACTAAGAAATGTTCATCTTACTCACAACGTACAGATGAAACACCCAACGTCCAGGTCTACAGCTTTATGCCGGAGTACACACATTCAGTCTTACTGTTGTTCCTCTGTCTTCTTGATCCTTTGACCTTGTTTTTTCTTAAAGCAGCATAATGGAGGTTGTCTTGGGAACCCTGGTGACCAAATATAAATCACAATAGTGGACCTGTCAGAAATTAAGTGTTGTGCAATAAAAATGTGCTTCAATTGTAATTCAACTGTTGGTCAAAACAAACTCACCTCTTCATTTGCAGAAATTCTGGCTTGAGGCTCTGGCCAGAAAACATAGGAAATGGTCTTTAATTTAAAAGCCATGCTTTTTAAATATGAGCTGTAAGATACAAACAGCACTTACCTGTAGATTGGCAGCTGTTTCCCTTGTTCATCTTGTACATTGAGAAAGCCAGTACAATAGCCAGGAGGATGGTGAATGCCAAAGCTCCAATTAACATATACACCAAGTCCACCTCATCTGCAGAGTCAGACGTCAGAAGACATTACTAAGCTTGCAGCTTTTATTCTTCTGTGTTTATCTAAGATTAGGCATAATACAATCACAAATTATCAGATGAGAAGACCCCTGCTAGAGAGTTACTTACCTTCAAAGTCTAACTTGGTCCCGTCTCCAAACATTATGTGTCCACATGAGGCAACAGCACAGTAGTAGGTCCCAGCATGAGAAAGATTCAGGCTCTTCATTGGCAAGTTGTAGACACAGGTGTGTGTTTGTGTGTTGGGTTTCCTCTCACACTGATCATTCCTGCCTCCATGGGTGTAAATGAGTCCTGGATGAAATTCTGCAGAGTTTCTGAACCAGTAAACACTGTGTTCCCCTCCATCACAGGTCCCAGTGTGTACTGTACAGTTCAGAGTCACAGAGCCTCCTGGCTGGATGGTCTCAGATGCTGACTGATGGACCGAAGCTTGGATGTTCCAACCTGAACCCTTTACATTGACAGTAGTTCCCGCTGCAAATTCAATAGTCCATAAAATCCTTCTTGCACAGAAGTAAGTAGCTGAGTCTGAAGTGCGCAGATCTGTAATCTTCAAGTGATTTTTACCGTTTTCAGTATCCAGCGTGAAACGTGCATTGTTTTTGAATTCATCATGAAAAGTGCCATTTCTATTAAACACATATAGGGTAGAGATGAGCCTTGGTTTCTGTTCCAGACTTTGCTTGTACCAGTAAATCCTTGTTGCATCGGCATGTTCAAAGAAACATTGTAAAGTGAAGCTTTCCCCAACATTAGCTGATACAAAACTATTCTCTTGATGTTGAAATGAGAATTTCTGATTAGTCACCTCAGCTGATGTGGAATGAGAGACAAAGCAAAGGCACAATTAATCTTATGTGACAGAATTCAGCGTCATCAGTACATTCAAAACATTTGAAACGTGTACGAGGAGTGACCATACTCCATACAAGTTGTAATCACAAAAACACAACTCACCTGTTTTCCCCAAGAACAAACATGTCAGATACAAAACAAACTTTGGAGATGTCATCTTGTTCAAATTGTCGTGCTGAATGAAAAGAATGTCAGTCTTTTCTCCACTCTTCAGAGACAAGACTGTGTTTGATTGGCCGCCCTGAAGTGACACTGTACGTCCTATTTAGGAAACTTGATCACATGTTCACTGCCACCTACACTGTAATGTGGTTCCTTGAATAGAATCGCATGGTAAGTGGTGTATAAAGAACATAATGGTTCTCCATAATGGCATTTTTGAATCACAAAAAAATTATTAATGTGTATATACAGTATAAACACCAATAACAAGACACATATGGAGCCCATTTCTGAAAGACATTAATGGACTCATCATGTTGAGCAGATTAACATGCAGGCATGATACTTTGTTCACTATGTACCGGTCAAGTACAGAGATATAACATGACAAAAATTACTTGCCAAAAGAAATGCCCCCTATTTTTATTACATTGAGCAGTTCATCAATAGGTGACAATATAATTGACCTTTTTCCCATGCTGTACTCCAAAGAAGGCAGACTGTAATTGGGGCTGCTGTGAGGAGACACTTTTTGGTCATACAAACAATTTAATACTTAATTTTATTTAAACAAAATGTGGATTACGCAGAGTAATCAGGAACTTGTTTCCTCAAAGTTCTTTGAATGTTTTTTATTTTATTTTTTTTTTGAGTTTTAAGCACCACAAACAAAATTCCATTCACCTCCATTGTTCTAGGGTTTTGGCAGAAGTGAAGTATAAGCAAATAGATACCACTAGGGTAAAGTTGGACAAGCTTTTGACTTTGAAGTGACCCATCTTTTGTTTTCATCATGTTTAATTTTTCTTTTTTAAGAAGTTCTTTGTAACCAGTTTTAAGTAGCTGTAGTAGTCACTACTACGCCTTCTTTTTATTTGACTATTAATATGATGCTCCAAAATGCATTATACAATGTTCTATTCTCTTGGTGTCAGTAGTATTTTAGTTAAATAGTATTCTAACTAGTATCCTATGATTACAGAACTTTTTGTGAATTGTGTTATTTCTCTTAAGTAGCATCTATTGTATGTGAGAGTGCAAACACCCTTACATCCTGTTCAAAACCACAACGTCTGCTGCACTAAAAGAGATACTAAGCAAACAGTATGGGGGTAGAGGTCAACAGGTCTCAGATAAATTACTGGAATGTACAGTAACTAGTAGAGGCTCTTCTGAAACTATGGACTGTTTGGCTTTTCCCACGTGCTCAGTCAGGTCATCAAACATGCACAGAATGCAAGTATTATAGTCAACTGACAATAGTAACCCTTCCTGTTCCATTTTATTGTGGTAACAAAATGATGACCGCTCACAGCTGGCAGAAATATTACTCTCATTAATCTCAAAATTGGTGGTAGTTGGTGGCTGACACAGTTTAAGCCAATGTATGTGTGTGTAAATAAATCTATAATGTGGTGGTGTCTACATGGGGGCAAGGCATGACGAAAGTAAGTATGCAGTAGCCAGTCAAATAAACAATGGCATGAGGATTTAAGATGAATCCAGGTTAGCTCCATGATGAGTTTTGTCAGCTGAAAAGGAGTCTAAAAAATAATGGAAATCTTCTCGGTGATAATGTAGCAGTGAAAAGTGTGGAAAACTACTCCCTGCTTCAAACAGAGAATTCAAAAATAAGACACTAAACAGAGAAACATAGATCACAAATCAAGACATATGCTGCGTTTGTGCCATTTTGAAAGTTTCCGACTTGTAAATCCCGTTCACGTCAACATCCAAGTCGTCCCCACAATTAGGGAACTTGGATATCTCTGTAACTTCCAATATAGTATAAAGTAATCAAACATGGATGCCTCACATTGGCCAAATGCAAATCTAATGGCTGCAATCCTCACACAACCAACTGCAATCACTCAACCAGCTTTAGTAAGTAATCCAGTGGTCTGAATGCAAGCGGTAAACATGGGAATCTTTTCCATCTCGGCCATCCATCTCATACAATGCCAGCATGGCATGAAGAAATAGAATAAAGATCTGGACAAGAGAGAAGGAAGAAGCAGTGAGACAATGACCAAAGGAGATATTTTTGTGGGGAGATTTGACTTTCTCCCTTTTATGCTGTATTTTCTTTTGACTAGTTATATGCACTACAGGCTAAAAATACATTTTTATCCAAAAGTTTTATTCACCACAACTGAAAACTTTGTTGAGGTTTACACCTTTTTGACCATTGCTTGGGAGCAGCCGTTTTCTGCAGTGTTTGGAAGACTAATAAAAGCTTAGCATAGAAGTTAGGAAAGAGACAGAAACTTTTTAATTCTAGTTTCCTTAACAATTGAGCTTTAATGCTTTAGTTTCATTAGAGTGACTACTTTGCATCCTGTCAGTCAGGCTATAAGGTTGCAGGGAAGGCTCTTGGAAGCAGACAGTTAGCTGCTTGAGAAATCTATTCAACCAGCCTGTATGGATGAGAATCCTGTACTTTTTACTAGGGACAGGCTAATTCTTGTCCACTGTAGTGTGAGGGCTGGACTGGGCATCTGCGCTGAAGCTCCACGAATCTCTACCTGGGCCAGGGCAGTCCAGATTTTCTCATATCGGCACAAAATGTGTGTCTAAACAGCAGTTCAGAGGTGCTGAGTTATTTTTATTTCCACCGTTGTCCGGGGACGGATGAGGTCAGTCAGAAATATGCTTTCTTCAGTAAACATGGTGCCACTACCAGGGATTGAACACACATGAACACACATTGTCTCAAGATCAAAGTGTTACATAAATACATTTATTTCATCATTAAAGGTGAAAAATATACAAACGCACAATGCACATGAATACTTTAAAAATGATTAAGGATAATACACAAATAATACCACATATTTGCGGTCCTCGTAGCCCAAGAGGAGCTTGTTGTACAGTGAAAAATGAATCCTTGTAAATGTACTGGTATAATTACAAAACCAATATAATGGTTGGATTTTAGAATCATGTTTTTTTGTTAGAAAATAAAGTAACAGTGGAAACCACCAAGACAAACACATAAAAAGAATGTGCATGTTACATGGTTTTACTGCTTCACACTGGAGTACACACATTCATTACTGGGGTTGTTCCTCTGTCTTCTTGATCTGTTGGGCAGGT